>LPNX010082578.1:0-39041 GCA_001517045.1 Pseudotsuga menziesii | reverse complement strand
GCCTCAATTAGTGTTCCCCACACTTTAGTAACTGAAACATGTGCCCCAATTAGGTCAAGTGGACTCAATGGTGTTAATGACTATAAATAGACTGGATAGAATCCTGATTTAGACATGACTCCCAATTTATACATATGACCAAATTTGGACAAGGGAGGATGAATAATCCTAACCATTTTTCCTTGTTTCATGCTCTCCCATTACAGATGCACACCATTTCACTATAGATGTAGTGTCTTGAAGGCAATCATATGTAAAATTCAACTCTTCCCTTCTAAGGAATGTTTTTATGCATGCACCAGCAACATTGTACTCTCCTTTTCCATGACTAGTTTCAAAGTAGTTCCATATATTTGGCACCGTTTATTTTATGTGCATCAAACAAAATCATTGAAATACATGTGCATTACTGAACTATCACACACAACTATTCGACCAAATCAAATGATGAATTTTTTTTATATCGATAGCTATCACATGATCATAGAACAGTTTAAAGCAATGTTGCACGTAATGGATATCATGGGTTATGTCATCACTTGCATAGAAGTTACTTTCTTTCAATATCACACCTTTCTCTTCATTGATATCTATCCCACGTCGATAAGTGATATGGACCATTATGCTTACCTTCTCTGAGTGATAGTACTCACTTTGTATTTCATTTTCTAATTGTAGGGGGTAATGTTTTGCAAATTCAACCATTGGTAGTATTGTTCTGAGAGGGAATGTGTGTCGGCATATTCTTAATTGCTCATCTAGCCATGGTTCCATATCAACATGCTAAACGAACTGCTGGATCTTTCCATGGAACTATGAAATAAATTCACATTCTTGCACCTGGCAAGCGATCGCTAAGTGGTTCACGCACACATTCAAATTTGCTGATGAGAAACCTACAGTTGATGTTGCGCTTCAAACAATATGAGAATATATTCGCTAAAATCCCTGTAGAAGAGGCCAATTATCACCAGTGCATCATGACCATTAAACAATGGATGGCTTACTACAATCTAGATGGAGACCTAGATGATGATCTGACTAACATAAACATACCAGAATCTGAGGGCAAGCGCGTAGTAGAAGGAAGTGGTATGTCAAGCGACCAGTTCCTTGAGCTATTGAAAATCAAGAAAGTAAACATTTGGTCGCTAGAGAACCTGAATTTTTCCAATATAGGAGATTATTGTGATGAAGAAATAGTCACAGAGATCACATACTTGCTGCATGAGTACCATGACATATACCATACCAACGTTTTGGAGATGGAGGGGATTGTAGGAGGTGCAGGGGAAATGAAAATACCCCTGCGACTAGAAGCTAATCCTAGTAAGCAGCAACCCTACAACTTGAATCTAAGGTATAAATAAAAGCTATAAGTAGAGTTGGTTCGCATG
Source organism: Pseudotsuga menziesii (assembly GCA_001517045.1). NCBI lineage: Eukaryota > Viridiplantae > Streptophyta > Pinopsida > Pinales > Pinaceae > Pseudotsuga > Pseudotsuga menziesii. Next base: position 37,644 of record LPNX010082578.1, on the reverse strand, counting down.
CTCAACACAGGAATCATTGAACCTATTGAGGAATTATAATGGATCAGCCCTATAGTAATCCCAGATAAGAAGAAAATAGGTGAAGTCAGAATCTGTGTTGACCTGAGGAAGCTAAACGATGCATGCTTACATGATTGATTCCCAACATTGTTTATAGATGAAGTGCTTGAAAGTGTCGGAGGGAAAGAAATGTATTCATTCAAAAATGGCTTCTCTAGTTATCATCAAGTCATAATTGCAAAGGAGAATCACCACAAAATGAGCTTCGACACCAAATGGGGATGCTACCAGTATACAGTAATGCTCTTTGGACTCAAGAATGCGCCTACTATTTTTTCTAGAATAGTAGTATCTACTTTTCAAAATTTTATTCATAAATTCCTGTAGGTCTACTTTGATGATTGGACTATGCTTGTTCTAGTAAGAGACCATACTAAGAGTCTACACACGATGCTAGGCCACTGTCACCAATATAAGATTGTGCTTAATTCCAATAAATGTATCTTTTGTGCACCATTCGGTGTTCTATTGGGTTACATCATGTGTCACGACAATATTTTTGTCGACCTAGCAAAAATTGCAATTATCCTTGACTTACCACCACCTACATAAGTCACACAACTAATATCAGTGCTAGGACATGTAGGCTACTACAGAAAGCTCATCAAGGGATATGCAGAGATCACCGCACCTATGGAGAAATTGTTGAAGAAGGATGCAAATTTTCAGTGGATGCCAGCTTTCTAGGAAAGCTTGGACAAATTAACGACCAAGATGGCCACTGCACCAATACTTGTATTCCCTGACTTGAAGAAGGAGTTCCATTTTCATGTCAACGTGTTGTGTGTCGCACTCGACATAGTCTTGATGCAACCAAGAGAGGGTGCGCTATGCCACCTTATTTATTTTGCAAAAATAAACCTATCAACAGCAGAAAATAACTACACAATGAATAAAAGATACTTCCTCTCCATGGTCTATGCACTTCAAAAAGTCAGACACTATTTCTTGGGTGGGAATTTTTAGATGTACATTGACCACTCAGCGCTGAAATACCTAGTCAACAAGCCAGTGTTGGGGGGGGAATATTTGTAGATGGCTGCTCCTCTATAGATGGTTGCTTGGAAAAAATATAAAAAATGGAATCTAATCTACTTCTTACTGCACCAAATTCTTCATGGTTGGATTCACGGATCATCGTAGTGGAAACCACAGATGAATCTGTGATGGTGTTGATAATCCGCTGTGGCTAGTCTTCCATCCCCATTTTGGTACCACTGTTAGCCTCCTACTCCTGCTACCACTTAGTGCGTGTCTTCTCTCGCATCCAGTATGCTATATCCTCACGATTCGTCGTTGACTAATTGTCGAAGTCATGGGTGCTCAATTCTAGCAAGGCTGGGTCTTTAGGGACCTCTAGGGGTAGCTCCTCATCTAACTCCTCTTGACTCACTAGGACATGCCAGTCCACTGGCCAATCTTGCACAATAGCATCCAACTCTTATGTGGTGACCTTATAAGGAAATGATAGCCACTGCCTATCAGGATCCCGCCTGGCCTGAATCTGAATGGAGTGGGGTCTGATAGAAAATCAAAGGATTCACTGATACTTGGCTGCTACATAGGGAGAGATTCTAGGAACAACAATAGCAACAGCATGTAATGCTTCCCAATAGATACAGAAATTAATAGCACAGTCAGTTTGGCAACTAGGTTCTTTGACCCACCATAGGTTCTGATAGCGGGCACCACGGAAAACCTTCACTGACTCAACCAACATTGGTTGGTAGTCCTCAGGTTCCATCCAAGCAATAAGAGAGATGAGAATCAAAATCCAACTATAAGAAAAAGGGTTCCCGGTTTGAGCAGCAAGCGCATCTTCAAGCAACTGATTCAACAAAAATAAAGACCAATTCATCTGTACCCCTGTTGAGGCCTGGAACATCGTAGGTAACAATAGTTAGGGATTCTCCCCAATAAACGTTCCCAACTAGCCCATTATTGTTTGGTATGGGGAATCCGTTCGATTTACGGTTTGGATACCGTAGGTCAAGTAAAAAATTAAAGGTTTTACCGGTTATGACACGATCCACCATGTATATTTTTAGATTTTTGGTTTAGTATGATATGCAAGTGCCTATCTAAGAATGCAGACTGATAGACAATACAAGGAGCGGTCACAAAGTGATCCGTACGTTATTACCTCTCGTATTAAATCTCTTGCATCTAAATCACACACAGCAAGAAAACTAAAACTAACTATCTAACCTATCCCTAGGGAGCAATATTATCATTTATCAATGAGTAATGTATTTCTGCGCATGCATAAAGAAAAATCATAGATAGCTGTTACTTTATTAAAAACATGTGAACATTAATAGATAGATGAACAACAAGATAACTCATTGTTGATGAAAAACCTTCATTATTCATAGTGGGAATTTCAGAGAATAAACTAGAGAGCATTCATACAAGAACATATGTTCAAAGAGTTAGAATGATCACACAGTTAATGGACAACAACTGAAAACAAAATAGTTCACATTCAACAAATCCATAGCACAACATTCGAACATTCTACCAAGCTTTCTCCAACAAGCAAATTGTAATTATCTATTGCAAAAGGAAATAGTTCTTCTTACAACATGTTCTCACAAATCTATTTGGGAAAAAGTCCCTTCTTACATCTAATTCTCCTATACTTATACAAAAAAGGCAAAACTTTTGGGATGCCCCAATATGCCTTTTAGGCTTCCCCAATGTTTCAATTCCCAATTTCATCCTGTAGTGAGTGCTCATACATTATACAATATATCACATTTAAACAAAAACTTAATAGAGCACTCTTATGAAGAGGACCCCGCTTGATCATTAAAGAAATTTTTCCATGCCTGGGCCTCCACTGCTATGCTTTCAAATTTTGAGGGTTCAAGAGAATATATGTTGATCTCATACTTTTCAGCCTGATTCTTAACCACCTCTATTCTTGCTGGACTCAAGCGTAGCTGATCTTCAAGTAAATGGATGCTGACCGCTGCATGAGCTATTGCATTCTTTAGGATCTGCTTATCTAAATCCTTGACTTGTTGTATCTTCTGTTCATCCTCCTAGTACCTGCTCTGTAGTAGTTCTGTGAACAACTTATGATCTGGTATTGCATCTAGTCTTTGTTTTGCAACAACTTGGAATCTGTTGTATGTGACCAGCACCCTTCTACAGTATTCAGTATAGGCTCCTCTCGTTTTCTTCATAGTCTTCTTAAATTCCTCTACATTATTTATGGAAAACTCTAATAATTCATGGTCCTGCTTCAAACTATGTTGATCCTTAGCTGGCAGCTCTGCAGGGGTTTCTTCTTTAGCTTCTAACCAAACTATTCTTCTTGTCAGGACTTCCAAAATATCCTCAGATCTATCTACAAAATATGAAGTAGTGTCTAGTATTTCTTCCAACATGCCATCTATCTATAAGATATTACACCTTTCTTCTTCGATAAACATTTGCAGTTGGTGCATTCTTCTTCTTTGAGCTAGGACATGCTCCTTCACAAGCTAGATATCAGTCTTCTATTCACTGGAATCCTTCAGTGATGTTGTTAATGAAGCAATATGTCCCTCAAAACATTCTATCTGTACTTGGTTTTGTTTTTCCCTTCCTTCTATGGTGGCCCTCTAGGCCTCCAACACAACAACTTTGCTCTGCGGCTGGTCCTTTTCTGCATGCAGAGCTTTGTATGATACTTTGAGGTCATTGTTCTCTGTCTTCAACACCTGATACTCTAGATGTATCTTCTGTAGTTCTGCTAGACTATTCTGATCATTTTTCTCTACTAAGACTTCTAAGGCCATCTTGTGTGCCTGTAGAAATCAGAATTCTATCTTCAAATCCCTTACTTCATTATGCATATCTTCAAATTTTCTCTTTAACTTGTTACCTTCATCCTTCTCCTTTTTTAGGGTGTCCTTTAATTGTGCTTCATTTTCCCTTGATTTCTCAAGGTCTTTCATAAGTCTATCCACATTGTCTTTATTGTCCTGGACTAATTCCACACTAGCTCTAGCTGTCAGTTGTGGATCTGCATATGTCCGATGCACCAAAGTTTTATCAGTAATCATCATACCTAATTGGCCTCTTGTTTCTACCTTTTTCTCAGTTCTCTTGACAATCCTCTTCTTCTCCTTGTCATAGAATATCGTGTTTAAATCAGGGACCTCTTCTCCTTCTTTCTGCACAAAAGGTATCATATTCAATGTACAAAAATCAATTTGTTCTTGGGTGCTGCTAGAAGTTGCAACAGGCTCCTAGGAATTAGGATTATCTTGTCCCTTCCCTTGATCTGTATGATCATGTGCTTCTTGTGTGTCTATTTGGTCACTAGTTTGCTGGTCTTTCTTAGCTCTTTCTAATCTTAGACCTTCACTCTCTTTTTGTTTTTTTTATCTCTTAATATTCCTTCTTCTTTCTTTCATCCTCTTCCTTCTTTGCTACCTCCTTTGTAGATTTCTTTCTTTCTTCTTCTTCATTCTTGAGCCAACTTTTTGTCTCTTGTGATAGCCTCTTAGCATCCTCTTCCCTCTTTTTGGCTTCTTCTTCTTCAACTTTCTTCTGTGTGGTTTTTCCCTTACCGCCCACAATGGTGATCTTTTCTTTGAATATTTTCTTCAATGCAGTCATATTCTTTGCATTTATAAATATTTCTTCATCCTTGTCCCAGAAGTTTGTGTATTCAAACTGAACATTTGCCTCTTTGCAATGTTCTGCAACCTTATTTCACGAGTCATTTCTGTGGAAGTTCATCTCCCCAAAATGAAAATGCTCCAACTCTTGTACAAATTCAACAGTTTGTTTGACCTTTGAAAATTTTTAACTTCCCAGCTAGAAAGGTATGGAAGGATAGGATGCCTTCTTATGTTCAAACAATAAGGTTCCTATACCATCAAGATATACTTTCCTAAGTGCTTCTTGATGTACCACATAATTAGTGGCATACTTAGGGAGTAAAGAAGGTTCCCTAGAGCAACCATACATTCTAATGTACATCCCCTCTTAAGTCAAATAGTAACTCCCATGTTCCTCAATGACTTTGAGTGCCTCCTCGGACATACAGTTGCATTCTGTCAGGAAGATAAAGTATAAAAAGGCATAATGAAATGTTCACATATCTCTTTATAGTGGCTATAATATTTATGTGCCCAAAATAGTTTGTATACAGTGTACACATGGGTTCTACCCCCGTCCCAATTGCACCTTAAGGTAGGAAATGGCTGGGTACATAATATATAGTCCACTAAGATGGAGTTCATATAGAACTTAGAATTCTTCTAGGACACCCCTCCCAAAGCTTAAGATATACAGACTGAGAGGCTGTTAGAGACTATGTTTTCTCAGTTCAATATGGTCACCTAAGTGGCCACATAAAAAATAATGGGTATGCATCCGAACTTGAAACTTTTACCATGAGCTCTCCCAAACACTCTATTCAACATCAGTGATATAAACCTGTAAGGAGTCCGGAAAGTGGTTGTATCATACTCTCCTGATGGCTTGGTTTGAAATTTATTCCCAGGTATCAGCATTCTCTTCACTGTTTCAACCAGGTCCAAGTTTATCTCCTTCAACCAACTTTCAGTTAAGTATACCTGAGCAAGAGGTAGGTGATATGCCAATGAGACATAACCAAGAATGTATGTAGCATAGCCCTGTTTGTTAGTATTTGTTAATATCATCCTGGTCACATCTATCCCAGGTAGGATCCAGCCGATCACCTCAGAGCATGGGAACAACTCAGGTCTAGTGGCTACCTTCGCCAGAGCAGATTTATCGATGTTGACATATATGCTTAGTTCTTCGAATCCTGCATCAAGCACATATTGATTTGAAATCATCTGATATATATCACCCCACTTGCAATCTAGCTCTACTCTAGTAGTGGCTTTGGTATCTTCATAGATATATTCCACCTTGGTAATGATTTCCACATCTGGTTCTCCCTCGGAAACAAGAGCCTTGTTCTTTTGTCTTTTATACATAACTCCTCTGAAGAAGTTGCCCTGTCATATACAAAACATGTTCTTAGGATATTTGAGCTTATAGTTAGTTTTCTAAGCATGAAGAAAAACTGTATAAAAACATTTACCTCTTCCATATGCATTTTCAATAGATAAACTATCAGAAAATTAATGCATAATAGAAAATAAATAGCAAGAAGAACTTTTGCAAGCTAGGTCTAAAAATTTCTAAGTCTGTCTGCAACTAAACATGACCTAGACAAAAAAATGCATCATTTTAACTAAAATTGCATTCCAACCCTTCGCTAAATGAAACATCCTATCCAGTAATTGAAAACACGAACACCAAACCCTCTAGCCTCCCATAAAAACAGGGTAAAATCCCACTACGAAAAGAGAACTGAAAACTCCCTCCCTGGATGGCCATAAGAAACCCCACAAAATTTGGTGCAGATAGTGGGAACCTTTAGACCGGGCTCGAGCTTCCATAACAGCTTACAAACAAGGTTAAGAAAAAACCCCCCACTGCAAGACTGTCAAACTGAGTAATACCTCATGCCATAATCATACTTAGATGGCCAACTACCAAACAACAAGAACAAAACCCAATTAGGGGAAACCCTAGTTCCCAAAACAACCAGTAAAATCAAGAGAAATGAGAAACCATGGTTGGACTACCTAGAAAGCAAACTGTAGTCGACAGGATGGTTCAACACTTCCATGGAAGCACCCAAAACAAGCGAAATCTCGACAGCTAAGCACGGATGCATAGTTTGATTTGATACGGAAAGAGCAAGCGTGAAATCAGGTCTCTCTTATCGGGGCTAAAGGAACGACCTAGGTTGTACTTAGGGTCACTCTTGATGTTGGGACACGAGAGATATGGGTTTCTACACTAGGTCTCTCTTATCAGGGCTAAAGGAACAACCTAGGTTGTACTTATCAGGGGGAAGGAGTGATCGCGCCACGACTTCTAGCTAGATGTTGCACTAGGAAAAGTACACAAGAAAGAAGCTGGCACACAAGAAAGGAAGGAAAAGTGCACGCGTGATAGAAGGGGAAAGTAGGTCAAGAAGGAAGCAAAGGGTCCAGATATAGAACATGCACTCGATGGAGGGAAAGCGAGCTTGTAGGAGTGCAAGTGGGTAACAGTTAGAAAGCAACAGGTCAGGAAGATCGTGGCTGCTAAAGCTAGCGTAAGCCAACAGATGATGCACGTATGAAGGAATATATGTAATTCAGGCTGATAGCGCCTTGTGTCAGTCTAGGAAACCTTGTAACCATTTTTTATGGCTGATTATGACCTATAATAGATGAGAAGTATGTAGTCAACCCTACGTGTTATTGTAGAAGATTTAAATAGTAAGAACCCACTTTGTATAAGGGTTGTTTATTTTCTAAGTTACTCAGATTTGTTAAGGAAGTTAGGGTTAGAAGGAGAGAAGACTCAAAGAAGATTCTGGGAGCAATAGAAGGCTATCAAGCTGTGGATCTTGCAGTTGAGTGCACAGACCACTAGTAGTATGAATAATCTGTAGTTGAGTACGCAAATAGTATATGTAGAAGATTCGATCTAGGCTATGTGCGGATCGGTAGGAATAGATATAAGAATACACCATAGAGCATGAGAGCGAGAAGATTGAGTAAAACAGAGATATCTTAAGAACAGTCTATAGATCACAGACTTCAAGGTGATATACACAATTTCCCATGCCAGATGAAGAGCACCTTGGTGGTTTTTCCCAGATGGGTTTCCATGTTAATCCTGTGTTGAATGTTTAACTGATGTTGAATGTGTATGTGAATATCAAGTAGTTTCTTACTATATATTGATAAGTTATTGTTGAATGTATGACACCCTTTTATTGATCAGTAAATGAAGGAATGTTTAAAGCATTACTGGAATGTTATGTATGCATTCATGGCTAAATTGCTAAGTTAAAATATAGGTTGCACACTGTCTATCAAGCACAAGGAATTAGCTGCATCGCACAAGCTGTACCAGTTGTTGAGGTTAAGGACGGGGTTGTGTCGTGCATGCACTGACATACAGTTGTTCCTTGGTCACGCAGTGACAGAATCCATCATCCTATCACCTTTTTTGAGCACCTTGGTCATGCACCAAGGGACTATAATCCCTCTCTAGCCGTGGAAACATTATTTTGGCAGTTACCCATTAAGATATCTCAGGAGAGACTCCACCTGCCTCGTGGGTGTTTCCGACTGAGCTTACTCTGTCAACCCAATGTCTTGTGGTTTCTTGTTGGTATTGTGTTTTTGTTGAACCATGGGTCGATATAGAAAGAGAGAAGAGGCTAGAAAGAGAGAAGGGTATATTGCAGTTGAGTAGTTGATTTGCCTACCCAGGAAGAAGTCTATGTTACAAATGACCTGTCAAGAAAATGGGAAATGGTGAGTTGAGATGTTCTTAGGGATTACATAACCTAAACTAGAAGCTCAATTATTAAGGAGTGGAAGGAGATTCAGATCAGGGAAAAGAAGAAATATAGAGGAAGTTCGACGAGATCCTATTCTGTTTAAGGCAAGTGAACACAAAATTTGGTTGCAAGTAGACAAAGGGTCTTGTGAGGAACAGGAGGACTATACACGATATCGAAAGGAGCAGAGGACTCTAAAGAATCTGTAGAGACACTAAGGTTGGGATGAAACTACATCAAACCAGGAATATCACTGGAGGCAAGAGATAGAGTCTCATCCGTGGAAAGGACTGCTAATACTGATAGTGCTAGTACTACGACTAGCGCACAAGAGGGTACACCTCCTTTGAATCCCTTACCAGTAAAACCTGATGCCAAATCAAAGGTTTGGGCGGATATTCGGCTACCCACATTCAATGGGAATGTAGTAGAATATCTAGAGCAGCATTGGTTCCCTTATGAAGCTGTTTAGATGGTTTGTTTTGTCCATAACACAGACATAAGAAAGGCACAGATGATCACGAATCTGAAGGGTCATGTATTGGTTTGGTTTAGGAAGTTTTGTGCCACACCAACCAGAACAACGCAGAAGACCCTTGATGAGATCCACACTGTAATGATCTCTGAGTACAAAAAACCTAAATCTGAATCGCAATGTATCACTGAGATCAAGGAAATCAAACAAGAGTTGGAAGAGACTGTATGGGACTTTGACCAGCGGTTTAAAACTTTTGATGGCCCAAGTAAGCTTCCAAATGTTGGATGTAAAACATAAAGAGTGGTTTATTGCTGCCCTATTACAACACATCTGAGGTCCATTGATGCAACAAAATATTGAGTCATAGACATAAGCACTAGAGTTGGAAATGAAGCTAGAGGCCTCACCAATCGAAGACAATGCTGCAGGAATGGTGCATATTTTGTCGCAATTGGATAATCTGATGATACATCTTTAGGATATCATAAAGGGAAAGGAATCGCAAGACTATTTATGGTGTACAAAATGCAGAATAGAAATACACACAATGGATAATTTTTCGACCTTCATGAACTATGTCTCATCCGATGCACCAAACCCATTAAACGGCCATGGAATACCCTGGTGCCACATATGGCAGTCTAGAGTGAATCGTGACGAAGATTTTTTATACCTATAAAAGTTTGTAAGTACCTTGACCAACCTCTTTTGTAAATTATGTAAGTCAATAGGGCATGAAGAGAAAGATTGTAGAGCATAGCAGCTCCTAAAGGAAAAATCGTCGATACCTACTTGTTGAAGAATGAGGGGTAAGATCAGAATGAGACGATGCAACCATCATATCAACCTATGCAATTCCCACACAGTCAGTATCATAGCAAGTATCAGCCTCAATATGCACAACAAAATCACTACCAGTCGCACTACCAGCAGAATCAATACTTTCCATAGCAACAACACCCTCAGGCAAGGGGTGGTTTAAAATTCAGAGGAAGAGGTGGAGGAGGAGGCTTTAGTAGAGAGAGAGGTCATATTACATTCTATAACTATGGACAACTAGGCCATTATTCCAGAGATTTCTTGGAACCTGCAAAGAAATGTTCATAATGGAAGGGACATGACCATAATGTGGAGCAATGTCCTTAGTTGATCATCAAATGGCAAGCAAGATCCATCATAGGACCTAACGCTATGCACAAACCGAACCCAAATCCCAACATGAACGTCCAAATGATTGTGGTTCAACCACAAGATCTGAATTTCATTGTCGTAACACGAGGAGGTGCTGCAACCGAAGCTGATCAGGATAAACCACAAGAACAATTGCAGCCATAGGTACGACCTACAATGCAGAAGAAGGTGCCATTCGATATACAAAACTAGAAGGAATTATTCTTCCACGTGGGACAAGAATTTGTGGATCCAGAAGAACCATCGAAATCAAAAAAAGTCAGGGAGATGCCTGAACAATTTCAGTGCATATTCCAAAAAAACATCCAACAAAAGGTTAGTGAGATCAAGCTCTTTCTGTCAAGTTTCTTAACACTAATACAAGACAAAGATGCTATCGCAAAACTATAAGCAATGATATAAGAGACACCCATGGAGCCGCAACTTGAAAAGAAATTTAAGCAAGTAAGCAAGAAATTAAAAATGGAGCACCAATTGAGAATAATTGCGTAGATAGGTGACTACGACATGGATTACATTATCTTAGACCTGGGGTCTGATGTCAATATTTTTGACACGACAAACTTGTGAAAGTATGGAAAATTCACATTTGGAGTGGTCCCCTTTCCAGTTGCGACTTGCAAATCAGGTGAAAGTCCTACCCATTGGACAGTTGAGTCAGGTTCCTGTCAACATTGAAGGGTTGCGCACATTTGCAGACTTTGAAGTCATTAACATTGTTGATGACACGAATCCATATCCCGTGCTTCTAAGGATATATTGGGCCATAGACAACTAGACCATTATAAACTTCAAGAAAAGGATTCTCTCATATGAGGATGAGGAGATGAGGGTAGTGTCACCAATTGATCCAGTAGAGGGACAGGGATAAGTTGAGCCTGTCTACAATGAGGGATAGATTGACTATCTCGCCTAGATATACAATGTCAATGCCATGCAAGAAGACTACATCAACCCAACAACAAATGGAAACCTGAGTTGGAAGACTGCTAGTTCCTGTACATCTGACTTAGTTGAGGATTTGGAGAATTTGAAAAAGATACTACATGAAGTATCCATGAGAAGGTGCGCAAGATTTACAAGGTCTGTGCGATGGGTGGAGAATGAGTTAAGAGAACTACCCACCTATGAGGGTTTACCTAACCTTCTAACATTCTGAACTGAGTTTGAGGGACTTGTAATAGAATCGTAGTGCTTACCTATGCTAGATCATGTGCTAAAAGCCATGCCCGCTAGATGGTGGGGTGCGCAGAAGCAGTCTATAATAGATTGGCCACAGTGTAAAATATTGATGCAATTCAGATTCAACAAATAGGTCACCCTCGTAAATCACAATTATTTAGTACAGGTGAACCTTGTTAAACATCTTAACTAGTATTGCACAGTATTTGCAGAGTACCTGTGATAGGAATGGGTCCATCATTTCATACATACATTGGAAATGACACCTAGAAATTGGTATGCATCTATGGAATTGCAGCAAGGATCCCAAGATTAGGAAGGGATCGCTAAGTGGTTCGAGCACACATTCAAATTTGCTGATGAGAAATCTACAATTGATGTTGTGCTGCAAACGATAAAGGAGAATATATTAGCTGAAATCCATGTAGAAGAGGCCAATTCTCACCAGTGCAGCATGACCATTCATCAATGGATGGAATGCTACAATCTAGATGGAGACCCAGATGATGATTTGACTAACATAACTATACCCAAATTTGAGCTCATCTGCGTAGTAGAAGGAAGCAATATTTCAAGTGACTAGTTCCTTATGCTATTGAAAACCAAGAAAGAAAACATTGGGTCGCCACAGAACCCGAAGTTCACCAATATAGGAGATTATTGGGATGAAGCAATAGTCACAGAGATCACATAATTGTTGCATGAGTACCATGACCTATTCCCTACCAAACTTTCAGAGATGGAGGGGATAGTAGGAGATGCAGGGGAGATGAAAATACCGCTACGACCAGATGCTAAACCTAGTAAGAAGCGACCCTACAGCTTGAATCCAAGGTATAAAGAAAAGGTATAGTAGAGTTGGGTCACTTGCTTGACACAGGAATCATTGAATCTATTGAGCAATCATAATGGATCAACCCTATAGTAATCTAGGATAAGAAGACAACAGGGGAAGTCATAATCTGTATTGACCTAAGGAAGCTAAATGATGCATGATTACATGATCCATTCCCAACACTGTTTACAGATGAAGTGCTTGAAAGTGTCAAAGGGAAAGAAATGTATTCATTCACAAATGGCTTCTCTAGCTATCATCAAGTCAGAATTGCAAAGGAAGATCACCACAAAATGACCTTCGTCACCGAATGGGGATGCTACTAGTATACAGTAATGCCCTTTGGACTCAAGAATGCACCTACTATTGTTTCTAGAATAGTAGTCTCTACTTTTAAAAAATTTATTCATAAATTTATGTAGGTCTATTTTGATGATTGGACTATGTTTGGTCTAGTAAGAGACCATACTAAGAGTCTGTGCATGATGCTGGGCCGCTGTCGCCAGTATCAGATTGCACTCAATTCCAAGAAATATATCTTTTGTGCACCATTTGTTGTTCCATTGGGTCACATCATGTGTCACGACGATATTTTGGTCAACCCATCAAAAATTACGATTATCCTTGACTTACCACCACCTACATCAGTCATGTAACTAAGATCAGTGCTTGGACACACATGCTACTACAGAAATTTCATCAAGGGATATGTAGAGATCACCGCACCTATGGAGAAATTGTTGAAGAAGGATGCGAAGTTTCAGTGGATGCTAGCTTGCTAGGAAAACTTGGACAAATTAAAAAACAAGATGGCCACAGGGCCAATACTTTTGTTCCTCAACTTGAAGAAGGAGTTCCATGTTCATGTCGATGTGTTTTCTGTCGCACTCGACATAGTCTTAACACAACCAGGAGAGGGTGCACTAGACCACCCTATTTCTTTTGCAAACATAAAACTATAAACAGTAGAAAATAACTACACGACAACAAAAAGAGACTGCTTCACCATGGTCTATGCACTTCAAAAGTTCAAACACTATTTCTTGGGTGGGCATTTTCAGATGTACACTGACCACTCAATGCTGAAATAGCTAGTAAAAAAGCTAGTGTTGGGGGGGGGATCTGTAGATAGATTCTCCTTTAAAGAATTTGATTTTGAGCTCGTTTTCAAACCTAGTCGACTCAATGTCAGGCCAGACCACCTATGAAGGATAGAAAGTGGTGAAGAACCAACCAACCTGGAAATTAATTTGTTTGACACGTAGCTATTTGTGATCCACATGATGGACAATCAAAACCATGAATTTAATGCAATAATCAGCTTTTTGAGCAGATGCTATGCACCTAAAGGAATGTCAAATAATCAGAAGAAACATTTGGTTGTCAATCCTACCGATTATACATTAATTCAAGGACATTTGTATAAATTTGGCACAAATGAAATACTACGGCGCTGTGTTTTTTATTATGAACAACCTTGGGAAATGAGCAAAGCACATGCTGGTGTCATAGGAGGACACTATGAAGGAAAATAAACTATGCGTAAGATATTGCAGGAAGGACTATGGTGGCCAACCATACACATGGATACTAAAATTTTTCTGCAAGCATTGTGATATTTGCCAGAGAATAGGAAAAACATCACACGATGATGAGATGTCGCTTGCACCGCAGATAACCCTTCAAGCATTCGATAAGCGAGAAGTTTATTTTGGTGGACTGATTAGTCCACCAAGAAAGAGAACTGGCACATGCTACATTATCACTGTGACAGACTAGTTGACTAGATGGGCTGAAGCTGCACCTGTTAAAGATTGTACCACTATGACTACATAAATGTTTTTGTTTGAAAACGTAGTTTCCAGATTTGTCTGTCCAAAAATACTTCTAAGTAAACAAGGTATGCATTTTATTAACAAAATGATTGCTGATATGACTGTAGAGTTTCAGATCTAGCATACAAACATGACACCCTATCATCCTCAAGCGAATGGAACTTTCAAAGCTTTTAACTAAATTTTGGAGAATGTAATGACCAAGGTATGCAATGTGTGCCGAGATGAATGGGATTAGAAATTATTAGTTGTTCTATGGGAATATCGCACAACTTCTAAGCAAATGATAGGGCACACCCCATTAAAACTAGTATATGGACAAGAAGTTGTTGTGCCAATGAAGTACATTATTCCAAGCCTGTGAATTGCTACGCTGGCAGAGGTGACCGATGGGGATGCTGTCAAATAGATGTTGACACAACTTGTTCAGATGGAAAAGGAACAATTCATCGCAAGATTTCATCAAAAAGATGAGGAGCAGTGACAGAAAGCATGGAATGATCCCCATATCCATATCAAACCATTCAAATTCAGAGGACTCATGTTGCTGTATGACAACAAATTTCTCAAACATCTAGGCAAGTTGAAAACACATTAGCTAGGGCCATACATGATTGCGCATATCATTGATGCCGATGGAATAAAATTATAGAGACTAGATGGTACGTATGTCATAGGAATGGTGAATCAAAGTCACTTAAAACAATACTATGATGGTCATAACATCCCTGGCTAGAATCACCCTGTGAATGAAAAAAAAAAGCAGGAAAAAATTAAAAGACATAAATTATTATGTCGCATGTCTGTGGTGGAACCATCTAAAACCACAGGAAAAAGTGCAAAGAGACGTAAAAGGTGGAAAGTGATGGAAAAAGAAAAAATGACAGGTTGGACGACATTAAAGTACAAATATCTGGTGAAAATTGAGGTAGTTATGACAGCTAAGCATCATTAGTTCGACGAGATACGAGGAGAATGACAATGTTCTTTTTGGTCCCATCAGTCGTCCTTGACATAACTGCCATAATTGTTCTGACAGATACACTGCAATACTCAAGCTGCCAAGTTAATGAAGGAATGCATCGACCAAGAAACCCATGTGACCGATTAGACCTCAACCTCCCATCACATGACGACTGTAGGACTAGTTGATGAGTATAAATAGAAGGCTTCGACATCAAACAAAATTTTACACATGTAGAAAGAGCCAAGAGAACTAAATACGAGAGTCTACAGAGTCGAATCATGTAACATCGCGAGAGCCATAATCCATGGTTATTGAGATTTCTAGTGCTAGCAATTTAACTAACGTAATTGTCACCTCACCATGCCCAATTGAGGAAGATATTCAATCACCCTAAGTACAAAAACCTGAAAGAGAATGAGAACTTGACCTAATGGCATGAACGAGAAAGAAGGCTATTCCTGCTATGGGCCCTGTTCGAGCCCTCTTTGACCCCCTAGGTCGGGTGCGGTGCTGAAACCTGTTCAAAACCCACCACCTACACCTGCACAACTTGTCATGGAATCAAGACAGGTTGGGGAGAGAGTTCTTGGAGAACCATCTCGACCACCACTGTCTAGAAAACACAAGGCCAAGGCCATTGTGGGCGACGCTAGGAAAGCACCGATGGGGGAAGACGTGCTCGAGGAAGAGCTGATGGACTCCCCACCCTACAGAGACCCACAAGCTCATAATCAAGATGAAAAACTTCCCCACTATGTCCCATTGAGGAGAGTTGATGTAGAGCTAGTAGAGCTTCCCACAAAATACAATACATTCTTAGTAGCACCTCGGATCCCTATGCATGTACCCGTGCTACTGGACATAATGTCCAAGCTCGCCAAGTTGAATTTAGAGGATTTTGACACTCAAGTGTAGGAGGTTTTGGAAATATCAAACTGCATGGTCATGATTAAAACTAGGCCAATAGGACCCGGGGTTCTTAATCCAATGTAGTTGGTTGCTGGCGTCGACTAGGCAAGATTGATAAACTTGTTGTTCATGTCGCATTTTGGCCACAGCCTATAGGAGAACACATATGCGAAACAAATCTTATTCTATTTCCACAGAGGTTTCCTATGGCTTAATCGATCATACCCATTCAAATTCAAGCTTATCGCATCAACCACAGGACTACCAAAGTCCTGGGAATACCATGTGTCATGTTCGCGCCAGGGTAGTGATGCCACTAAGATGAAAACGAAGTATAAGCTTCAGTGTGCGGGTAGGGGATTCTTGATTCAACTTATTGAATACAACACCATGAGGTTCACCGCAAGAATCCTGTCATGCAAACTGCTCCATAGGATGCAGCCAAATCAATGTACTGCTCAAGCGGTAGATGTTGCACATCAATGCGCGATGGGTGTAACTTTCAACTAGTCATAGTTCCTGTTGAACGAACTGACAGACAATGTAGTGTAGGCCTAGGAGGACCTCAAGTACAAATTTTAATACTCCTGGATGCTCATCCTGATCTCATTCACCTTGTGGTCCAACCCACCATATTATATACAGATGGATGTCCCACTAACTTTCCATGTCGCAAAGTACCAGAACCTATGGGAGGACAAGAAAAATAAGATCCTCCAAAATGACAGTAACATGAATATTTTTCTTCATACCGAGGCACTATGTGATGTTATAAGTTGGCATTATAGAATCCATATGACAACAATGCACATGCATGCTGCTTTCATAAGTTTTCAAGTGCGAGCAGATAACATGATTTTTGAGTCGAAGAAGGACCCGACCAAGTAAGTACACCAGGTAGGTTTCATGATCACGGATGAGGATGTGGACACAATTGTTAAAGAGAGGCCTTAAGAATGGAATATCCCACTAGCAGAGCATGTATAATAGAACCAAGAAGACCCACCAACTAACCAAGGAGAAAATGTTAGCGCGAGCGGTGATGCTAGAATTGGCCAAGGAACCGGTAAATGAAATAATGAAGGTGACGATCAGGACAATCAGTCTCAAGAAGAATAGAAAAATGATAACAGTGGTGAGGGTGGATCCCATAGAGGTAATGAATAACACACACCTACTAATTAGTAGTCACCCAATCATTGGAAAGAACAACAACAAGAGTGCGGGACACTACGCAAGAAGAGAAAAGATAATAGAGCAGATAACACGAACATGTTGGTTGAGGATGATGTATAAGAACTAGAAAATGTTGTAGCCGAGGTCACTAAGAAAATACTCAAATTTATGAACACACAGCAGGTAAATTTGGTTGAGCAAGTGTTGAGGAACCTCAACAAGCTTGTAGACGCCATTAACGATGTCAAAACCATTGTTGAGGCCGATACATATGGCGTGGACCCTAGAATTCTGCTTGTACCACTAGAACTTGTACTTCCCATCAAAGTGCAGATCCATGGGGCCACAATGTAGACAGGGATGAAAATAGGTGCATTTGATGATGTGGTCAAGAAGTTTTCCACATTGTATATTGAATTCTCCATGATTTCATTGGGAGAATTCTATGAGATACAATAGGAAGTTATGACAAAAATACAGTTGCGGGAGAATGTTGTTTCATATTTGGAAATAAAACAAGAGAGGAAGGCCAAGTAGTACAAGTTCCTCCTTGTTAGAACACTAATACATCATTAGTACCTTAGTTACACTAATTGTTCAATTTTATTGCTTTTTAAGCTTTAATACACTATGAGGTGGACTAGGGATGCTTAGTTGGACATATGCCATGACAAATTGGGGCTTTCACACCCACATGGGCACTCTAGCTCAGTAAATCAGCCACATGTGCACCTCCATCATTTCTGGTGCACTCCCATACATTGGATGTGGTAAACTAAGTTGACCTGGAGCGCTAGAGTGGGATTTTGCCTAAATTTGGCCTGATTTTGTGCATTAAATTCTGCATTGACACTCTAAACCACCCTGATTTCCACACCCATGCTATCCAAGGTGTAATAATTGACCCAAAACACATCATCCATGTTAAATTAGTAATTTGTGGCATTTTGTGGTGATTTGGTACATGATTAGCCCACCTAGGGGGGTTTGATGCCATTTTGGAAATTTTGGCTTCTATGCTCACAATTGGATTCCAAATCCTCATGAAACTCCTCTGATGTATTATATACCTAATAATAACAAGTTTCATGGTTAGACAGTCTGAAATTATCTTGTTTATGTTCTCATTGTGTGTGTAATTGATCTGTAATTTGATGGTTTTTGCTAATTCTTGCACCCAAATTTGATTTGTGATCTTCACTAAAACTCCTAAATTATCCTATGGTTTGAATTACTCACTTGTTGGTTTGAATTCCTCACATGGTATCAGGTCCTATTGGATATGTTTGATTTGTGGATCAATTCATACTGATTTGAGTTGCATTTTTGGTGGAGTTCCAGATAAAAATCAAAATTGTGTTACAGAACATCCGATGATTTATTCATTCTCAGTGTAGGAAGAAATGGAGGACACCCACATCATTCTAATGCCCTTCAATTTTTTTGATTGGAAGGAAGAGATGGTCATTCAACTGAGAGTTAAGGGGCTTTTCAAAGTTACCATGGGCACTGAAGTGGAACGAAATTCTACAGTTGAGAAAGCCAAGTATTTCAACAAATTAGATGAGGCATATGGATTGCTGTGCCTGAGAATATCAAGAGATATTTTGTTCCACCTTAACAGTTTGACATCACCAAAAGAGGTTTCGAAAAAACTAGAATCTTTATTTGGCAAAACTGATGAGCAACATGGTCACCAACTTGAGAATGAGCCTATCAGCTTGAGCCCAACGCCCTATGACATAATACAGGACTTCTTCACCAAGTTCAAATCACTTGTGCTGCAGTTAAAAAAATGTGGGATTGAGAAGAAACAATACCAGCTGATCTTGTCTATACTTTAGAATTTGGGGACAAAGTTCTCATTTTTTGTGAGTACATTCCACTCCAGCTAGATTACACTTTGAAACTGGAAAATGACCAATCTAGAAAACTTCATGAAGACACTCACTCAAGAGGAATATAAAATTGTCCAAATGGGCACCATAAAGACCAAGGATCAAGCTCTAAGAGTGGGGTTTCCAAAATCCTCAACGGAAAGCTCAAGTCCAAGACATCGAAGCTTCCATAGAAGAAGAAAAACCAAGAAAAACCAAAATCCAGTGATGCAATTTTGAATCCTTCCAAGGAGAAGGAAAAGAAGGGAAAAGAGAAGGCCAAATGCACCTATTTCCATAAGGGATGGCATCTAGAGAGCTCATGCATGAAAAATACCATTGACACCATGGCATAGTTGCTACAGAAGAACAACATTCCAGTCGTTGACAATGCAAGGAAGAAGGATGGAAACCCCAGTTCAAATGAGAGAAAGGAGAAATGTCATGCTTTGGTGGTAAGTACTTCTAACTCTTCATATTTTGTCATTGATTCAGGGGCTTCTAGACATATGGTAGCCAAGAGATATCTCTTCTCCTCCATGAGTTCAAATGCTATGCCAACAATTCTAATGGGGGATGATTCAAAACTCCAAACCAAGGGGATTGGGAGGATTGCTTTAGAGCATAGCTTCTTTAGTGCGGAATTGTATGTACCAAATCTTGCAGCAAATTTGTTGTCAGTATATCAGTTGACCCATACAGGAGAGCCAATGAGAGTGACCTTCACTCCTGACATGGTAGGTATTTCTGAAATCTCAATAGACCAAGTTATTACAGTTGGGTATGCTGATCATCATGAGAGGATGTATAAGTTCTCAAACTTCCTCTCCACTTCCAGTGATCAAGAATTTCACTCACATGCCAATGAAGTTGCCAAAATATGGCATGAGAGTTTTGGCCACATGAATTACAGGTATCTTCAAACATTGCATAGAGAAGAAATGGTGGAAGGACTTCCACAAATCCAATCATCCACTGGAGCATGTATTGGATGTGTGATTGGGAAGCATCCTGAGCAAAGCTATAAAAATGGCAAGGCAAGGAGGGAAACACAACCACTTAGGTTGGTGCATTCTAATTTGATTGGACCACTACGCCTTCCGTCATATGGTGGATTTAGGTATGTACTTACATTCATAGATGACTACTCTTGAATTTGTTTGGTGTATTTTCTGAAATTGAAATTCGAGGTGTTTGAACAACTCAAGATTTGGAAAGCACCAGTAAAAAATCAGAGTGGAAAGAATATGAAAGTACTTAGGAATGATAATGGAAAGGAATATGTGAACAAGAAACTACAACAAATTTGTGAGGAGTGTGGCATCCAAATGCAACGCTCAACTCCCTACACACCAGAGCAAAATGGTGTGGTTGAGAGGAAGAATAGATCTCTCAAAGAGATGGCAACTTGCATGATAGAGGTAAGGCATCTAAATCCCAGTCTATGGGATGAAGCCATCAGTTGTTCTGCTCACATCCAAAATAGATCCTTCCATAAATTAGTGAAAGGAATGATCCCTTACGAGGCATGGTTTGGTAAAAATCCAAATGTCTCAAATTTCAGAATTTTCAAGACAAAAGCATGGGATAGAATTCCTTCTGAGAAGAGGAAATCCTTGCAACCACAAAGAAAGGAGTGCCTTTGGTTTCATATGGTGAGGAAAAAAAAGGGAAAAATATCTTTGACACTTCTACTTGCAATAAATTTGTTGAGAGAAGTGTGAAATTTGAAGAAGATCCAATTCCAGATTTCGAACTTGCATCGAGGGAATGCTCCACTCCTTGACCATTCGAATATGTAACTGATGATGAATTCAATGTTTTCTCTGATTTTTCTTATAAAAATGTTTCTGAAGATGATATTTATGTAGATGAATCACCACCTAGGCCCAAGTGGGATGAAAAAATTGTACAAGCAGCTGGGGAATTCAGAGGCAATCCCCATGAGCCTAGGAAGACTAGATCACAAACTAGTAAAGATTCCTTTACAAGTGATAGTGCTCTTGATGAGCACTGTTATATGGTGCTTGGGTATGATCCTTAGACATATAATCAGGATTTTACTGACCCTATATGGAAATCATCAATGGAAGATGAATTTCAGTCCCTCGAAGACAACAATACATGGGAATTGGTTCCTCTTCCTCCCAAGAGGAAGGTTGTTCAATGCAAATGGATTTTCCAGACCAAACTTGTTGCTGATGTTTCTGATCTAAAAAATAATGAAATTTTAGTTTCTAAGGTATATTCTCAGGTCCATGGTGTTCATTACATAGAGACATTTTCACCAGTTGCAAAGATGGACTCAATAAGACTAGTTCTAGCACTGGAAGCTAGTAAAAATTGGGAAGTTCACCACATGGATGTCAACACTGCATTCTTGCATGGTGAGCTATAGGAATAAATATATATGCAATAGCCTGAATTTTTCCAAGAGGATCCTTCATTGGTATGTAGGCTGAAAAAATCACTGTATGGACTCTAGCAAGCCCCCAGGGCTTGGTATGCAAAAATGGATGTTTTCTTGTTTTCAATTTGCTTCACTAGATGCAAATCAGACCCTAATGTGTATTTGCAGCAAAAAAATGGTATATTGTAGTTCATTGTTTTCTATGTTGATGATAATATTATTATAGGTAGTTGCACCAATTTAATTGGCCAAATTAAGTCATCTTTGCACAGTGAGTTTGCCATGACAGACCTAGGATTGCTAAGGAAATTTTTGGGCCTAGAAATTTAGAAAAATGGTAAGGGAATCATGCTGAGTCAGCCACAGTATGATTCATACCTGCTAAATAAGTTTAACATGGATGAGTGTAAGGCATACAAGTCTCCCATTCTTTCTGGTATTAAAATGCATGAATTTGGCAATTCTCTACTGGTAGATTTTACACTCTATAGGCAACAAGTGGGCAGCTTGCTCTACCTTACTCACACAAGACATGATTTGTATTATGTTGTGATTTATGTAGAAATACATATGCACCAGTCACATGAGATCCATTAGAGAGCATAAAATAGAATTATTCAGTATGTCTAGGGAACCAAGAACTTTGGAGTGCACTACACAGCTAGTTCCTCACTTCAACTAGCTAGATTTTTTGATTCAGATTGGGCCGATGATCCAATTGATAGGTAGTAAAATTGATGTTTTGTATTCATGTTTGCTGAATTTCCCATTTTCTTGTAAAGTAAGAAAAAACACACTATTTCACTTTCATCAGCAGAGGCCGAGCACAGGGAAATAGTCAATACTGCTACATAGTGTGTTTGGTTGTAGGGAATTCTTTAGGAGTTTGGTGTCACAATTGATTCTCCAACCAACATCTGGGTGGATAATCAGAGTGCCATCAATATATCTACTGATCTAGTATGTAGGAATAGGACAAAACATATAGAGATACACATGCATTACATTCGAGGCTTAGTGCATGACAGGGTGATCTAACTATAGTATTGCCCATCCATCGAGCAAACTACTGATATTTTACCAATATTTCACTGAGAAGACCTTCACCTACCTGAGATATTTTCTTGGGGTGAGTGAAAGATGGTAATTTTCTGTTATATTGTTGTATGTCCAGCCCCATGTCCATTCTTGAGGGAAGGTTTTTCCCATGAGCTTTTCCTTCCTTTCGTTGGTTCACATGGACAAATAAAATTGAAATTTCTGAATTATGTATTTGAGGTGACTTGAGCTATTGTTGCCAAGGCCTCCATAATTTTGTGAGCTGTACTTAGTTATTGTATTAAGGGAGGGTGTTAGAAAACTAATCCATAACTAGTACCTTAGTTACACTAATTAGTCAATTTAATTTCTTTTTAAGCTTTAATACACTATGAGGTGGACTAGGGGTGCTTAGTTGAACATATTCCATGAAACATTGGGGATTTCACATCCACATGTGAACTACAACTCAGTAAACCATACACATGTGTGACTCTATCATTTTTGGTGTTCTCCCATATATTGTATGTTGTCACCTAAGTTGACTTGGAGCGCCAGAGTGGGATTTTGCCCAAATTTGGCCTGATTTTGTGCATTAAATGTTGCGTTGAGACTCTAAACCACCCATATTTCAACACCCATATTGTCCAAGGTGTAATAATTGACCCAAAACAAATTAACCTTCTCAACTCAGCAATTTGTGGCAGTTTGGGGTGATTTGGGACATGATTGTATTAATTCTTGCACATGATCTAGGAACTAGGAATCAAAATCATCAAAGAATAATTAACAAATACTCATGAATTGGAAATAATCAGAACCAGAAATGGTTTCTACTCTGTATAAAAAATAATGGGTTACAATTCCAATGCTGAGCAATGGCTTAACTCCATGAAGAATTCGAATACCTAAGGAGACAATTCGAATTCAGTGAGTGAGTCTAGCTTAACTAACTCTCAACCATTCAATCTCACTTAGATAACCACTTGACCAAAACCCTAATTGACTCACCAAACCCTAACTGAATTCGGAGTTGAATAAATGACTGAATCTCAACTACAGGAGATCAAACACATGTCATAGTAATCCAATCATCAAGTGCTAGTGCTCCATGACTCCAATGAGCCCCGATGAGGTTAACTGAAACTGAACTTACCATCAGAAGTTGGTGGAGGTGCCTTGTTGACTCCAGTTCATTAAATAATAATAAATAATAATTAAATAATATATTTAATGACTAGAGGCACCTTAACTGGCTGTAACTAAATTGTTGAACTGATTGTAACCACCATTTAGCAATTAGGTGCATTAATGTCACACGGATCACCTCCGGAGTGCTCCAGTTAGCCTCCTTGACTATAGGTAGGCGTGGGTGTGACTGGATGATGGCAATCAATGCTCCAATGATGTCAATTAAACTTAGGATAGTGGTTTAACTAGGCCAATTTGACCAAAAGAGTGTGTATGATGGTAAATGTCTCCAACACCCCCCCTTAATCTATACTCATGAAGAGTTAGAAAACATATATGCATAAAAATGCTAGGGCCCTAGAAACTAAGGCCATAGGTCACCCTGTACAATGCTGAAACTGAAAACAATGCTCAAAACAAGCTAAGTGAGGAAAAGAGGGAAACCCAGTGGGAAAAACCCCCCCTCAAGTTGAACACTAAAAGTAGTCTGGATAACCCTGATGAACTCACCCCCAATAGTGAATGGAGGTAAGTGGACTTCTTTTCTGAAAAGTTCTTGGTGAATATGTCTGCAATCTGCTCATCAGTCGGGCAGTATTGCAGAATGATGGTCCTGTCATGCACTAACTCCCTGATGTAGTGCATGTGAATCTATACATGTTTGGTCCTCTACCTAGTAAATGGATCCATTGATATCTTAATATCACTTTGGTTGTCACAAAAGAGGATAGTGGACAAAGTACTACCAATATCAAACTCTGAAAAAATGCCTTGCAACCAAACTGCTTGGATGCAAGCATTCACCGCTCCTCGATACTCGGCCTCTGCTGAAGATAGTGCTATGGCAGCCTGCTTTTTGCTTTACCAGCAAATAGGTCCACCACCAAACATGAATACATATCTATAATTTGACTTCCGATCAATAGAATCACCCGCCCAATTGGAATCTGTGTATCCAACCAGCTCGAGCTCGGAGTTTGCAGCATAGTGAATGTCGTAGGTCCTGGTTCCCTGAATGTACTGGACGATCCTCTTGGCTGCCTTCCAATGAATATCATGAGGCTGATACATGTATCTTGATACAACATTCATAGAATAACAAATTTCATGCCTATAATGTGTCAAGTACAACAAGCTACCAATCAGCTGTTGATAGATAGTGCAGTCCATGGGAGGTGTGCTTTTTCCTTCTTCAAGGCTAATCCCTTAGAGGAAAGGGAATGGTGCAGGTCTACATTCAGCCATGTTAAACTTTACTAACAGGTATGAAATTTATTTGGACTGAGTGACCATAATTCCATCAAAATTTTGCTTGATTTCGAGCCCCAAAAATTGTTTTAGAAGCCCCAAATCACTCATTTCAAAGGCATTGTGGAGAGCAGTTTTGATGGCTGAAATGGAGGCAATTGTGATACCTGTGATCAGTAAGTCATCAAAATATAAAAAAATGATAATTAGATGACCATCATGCTGCTGTAAATACACATTTGGATCTGATCTACATCTCTAAAAGTTTTGCGAGAGAAGGAAGGCATCCATCTTGGAATACCACTCTCTTGGGGCCTGTTTTAACCCATATAGTGACTTCTTTAGCTTGAAAAACAAATATGTATCAGTGATGTAGCCCTCAGGATGCTTTATGTATATCTCCTCATGAATATCTTCATGCAAAAAGGCTTACTTAACAACCATTTGATGCACCTACCAGTGCTTGGATGCGGAAATAGCCAAAACAAGGCGGATGGAGTCCATTTTTGCAACCAGTGCAAAGGTCTCATGGTAGTCCACTCCTTGGACCTGAGAGAAACCTTTTGCTACCAGAATTGCCTTATATTTTCAGGTGCTTCCATCAGCAGCAAACATTTTCCGAAACACCCACTTGCATTGAACCAATTTCCTTCTCGGAGGAAGAGAAACTAGCTCCCAAGAAGAGTTTTTCTGAAGAGAATTCATCTCTTCATCCATGGCAACTTGCCATATCGGATCATTACGAGCATCGTAGTAGGATTTTGGATCTGAATTAATCATCAAATAGCATGTTTCGGACAGCAAATTATCATAACATGAGAGCGCAATACCTGCTCTTTGGAAATCAGACCGGGTTCTCCTTGGATCATCCGGATTTCCAAAGTTGTCTCCTGCGGACGAGAGTGTCTTTTGGGACCATGTAGGAAGATGATTTTGCACTTCAGGTTCTGATTAAGTATCTAATGATTTCTATACACTGATAACAGAAATTATAGGATCCAAATCAGGGTCATCACCCCCAATTTCATCGTCCAAATATTCAGTGGAATAGGAAGGAAATTCAGCAGTTTTCTCCTTCACTAGTTCCACCTCCTGAAGAGGCTCATCGAAATTGACACTTCTCTCGATGATGATCTATTTGGTATTGATATCCAGCATCTTGAATCCTTTATATTCATCAATATACCCAATAAATAGACATTCTATGCTCTACGGTTGCAAATCCCTTCTTTTATCAAGCGAAATTCAGGCCCATGCAGTGGACCCAAACACCTGTAAGTTCGACACATCTGGCTTGTGTCCAAAGTATGCTTAAAAAGGAGTCTTTCCTTTCACTGATGAATGTGGAAACCTGTTCTAAATGTATGCTATAGCATGCATGGCTTCATCCGACAAATTTGCAGCAAGCTTCTTTGAATCCAACGTACAGGTGGTCATCTCTTTGAGAGAATAGTTCTTCCTTTCCGCTACTCCGCTCTACTAGGGAGTGTAGGGAATTGAATGTTGGACCTGAATACCACTTTGGGATAAAATGTACAGAAACTCATTACTAAAATACTCTCCTCCATTATCATGTCTCAAGATATTTATGTTAAGCCTAAAGGCATTTTTGATCAAGGCCTTTAATTCATAAAAAATTTCACATACTTATGATTTCCTTTTGAGAAAGAAAACCCATGTATACCTTGAAAAATAATCAATAAAGGTAAGGAGGTACCTTGATACATTCATGGATGTGACAGGAATTGGACCACTGATATCAGAATGTATCATCCCCAATATGCTTGTATCTTGGTTTTCCTTCCCCCGATCAAACTTGTGCTCAGGGTGTTTTCCAATCACACAGCCCTTGCAGACTTCCGTGGTTGCCTTGATGACCAGGAGGCCTTCAACCATGGATTTTTTCTGTAATTGCTGCAAATATTTGAAATTGAGATGGCCAAACCTCTCATGCCACATCCTGCTAACCTCATTTCCATGAGTTAGCAGAGCGGTGGGCTTTGCATCCGCAACAAAGTGAGAGAACTCATAGGATTTTGCATGATGATTTGTATGGCCTTTTGCAATGAGTTTCCTGGATGCAATTTCTATTAGCTCAACATCATTTGGGATGAAACAGACTCTCTTATTCATTATTGTATGTGTCATTTGATAGACACTAAGGATATTTTCTGCTAGAGATGGTACATACAAAACATTAGAAAAAAACAATTTTCTAGATCTATAGTACCTTGTCCTTCAAAAATGATGGTGGAGTCATCTCCCATGTGGATGGGGATGGATTTTTTGGTCTCCAAGGATGAGAAGGAGTCATTTTCAGCCATCATGTGATTCAAAGCTCCACTATCAATCAGAAGTGATTTGGACTTCAAAGTGCTTTCCATGAGGGCATGACCTTTCTCATGGTGTGGTTCCCGATCTTGGTGATCTCTCCTCCGAAAGCTCTCCAGAAGATTGATGTGATTCCTCTCAAGGAGATAGGTTGTTTCATCAAGATTTTTCTTCATGTAGGCATGTTTAGGGTGAAAACCCTTGCCCCAGTAAGAACACCTGACTTTTTCTTTCCCATTGTGCCCTTTTCCTTTGTTCTTCCTTGAGCCGGATGATTCATCATGCTGCTGATTTTCAACTCTAGGCTTGGGAGAATCAAATTTAGTTTTCTAATTTTTTTTTGCTGTTTTCCTTTACCCTTCACATCTTTGGGCCCTGAGACATGGAGGGCTTGATCACGGGAAGATCGGATGATCCCCATTTGGACAAGCTTGTCATGTTCACTAGTTAGGGACTCAATGAAGGCATTGTGTAGGCATCTTCCATCCATGGGTTGTGAGCTTCCCCGCACGGAATGTAGAAACAAAAACTGAATAATCAGCCCCAAGTTTGGAGAGGATGACTAGGATGAGCTGATCATCCTCCTTCTCCAGTTTGCATTGCTTCAAGAGAAGAATAGTATGCTTGAACTTTGTAAAGAAATCATTCAGAGTCTCGAAATTGGAAGGTTGGAGAGAAATGAGTTCATTTTCGAGTTGGTAAACTCTCGAGTCATCATTCTTTCCATATAGAGATTCCAATTTGTCCCATATTTCTTTCAGTGTGTTCAAATCCGTAAGATGGAAGAGAAGGTCATCGAAAATAGAGAGGCATAAGAAATCGAAGGCTTCATCCTTCTTGTTCAAGAATCTTGATTTTTCTATGGCGGATCTAGGCTCAACTTCAGTGTCCATGGCGACTCTATAGAGTCCTTTGGAGTGCAACTGATGTTCCATTTTATTTTTCCATGTGTAGAAATTGTATGGAGTCAACAGAGGTATTGAGGAGGCCATCTGGATATGCTGTAGTGAATGCTTCACTTGTAGAAACCTGAAAATCAGAATAGAAAAGGCAAAATAAGGTCGGACAGCTTGCACATTCTAGGATTTCATCACACCCAGCATAGTCAATCAAGCAAGATTTATCAACAAGTTCTTTACTTGGGGTATTAAGTGGTAATCCTTGGCTTCAGGTGCAGTGCTGGAATTTTGAGCTATTGCTCACTTCTCATGGAAAAATCTGTCAAAAATCTTGTTTTTGAGAGATTGTTCTTCGTCCCGCCATAAGCTCTGATACCATATTAATGCTTGCACATGATCTAGGAACTAGGAATCAAAATCATCAAAGAATAATTAACAAATACTCATGAATTGGAAATAATCAGAACCAGAAATGGTTTCCTCTCTGTATATTTAATAAACAATAATCGGTTACAATTCCAATGCTAAGCAATGGATTAACTCCATGAAGAATTCGAATACCTAAGGAGATAATTCAAATTCATCAAGTGAGTCTAGCTTAACCGACTCTCAACCATTCAATCTCACTCAGTTAACCACTTGACCAAAACCCTAATTGACTCACCAAACCCTAACTGAAGTCGGAGTGCAATAAATGACTGAATCTTAACTGAATGAGATCAAACACATGTCATAGCAATCCAATCATCAAGTGCTAGTGTTCCATGACTCCAATGAACCCCGATGAGATTAACTGAAGCTGAACTGACCATCAGAAGTTGGTAGAGGCGCCTTGTTGACTCCAGTTCATTAAATAATAATAAATAATCATTAAATAATATATTTAATGACTGGAGGCACCTTAACTGACTGTAACTGACTGGTTGAAATGATTGTAACCACCAGTTAGCAATTAGGTGCATTAATGTCACACAGATCACCCCCAGAGTGCTCCAGTTAGCCTCCTTGACTGTAGGAGAAGGCTAAGTTAGCCTCCTTGACTATAGGTAGGCGTGGGTGTGACTGGATGATGGAAATTAATGCTCCAATGATGTCAATTAAACTTAGGATAGTGTTTTACCTAGGCCAATTTTACCAAAAGAGTGTGTATGATGGTAAATGTCTCCAACAGATTGGCCCAACTAGGGGGGTTTGATGCAATTTTGGCAATTTTTACTTGTATGCTCACAATTGGCTTCGAAAGCCTCACAAAACTCCTACGATGTATTACATACCTCATAATAACAAGTTTCATGGCTAGAAAATCCAAAATTATCTTGTTTTTGTTCACATTACGTGTGTAATTTATCTGTAATTTGATGGTTTTTGCTAATTCTTGCACCCAAATTTGATTTGTGAGCTTCACTAATAATCCTATATTCTCCTATGGTTTGAATTACTCACTTGGGGGTTCAAATTCCTCACAATCCTGAACAATAAAGTGCAATAAATTGAGGTGCACAAAAACATCCGCGCTGCATTAGCTGAAACCATTAAAACTGCGATCACAGAGTTCCCATATAAAGAGGGCCACGAAGATGAATATTTAGTAGCTAAGGTTTCCTAGTTGGAATGGATAGTAGCATAAATAAATATGCAGTTCGAGGAGCTATAATCAATATAGGTATCGAGAACACCTCCTGAGGTGCTTGAGGGATGCGACAGAGCAGCATTTGAGGCTGCTAATAAAATAAGTGAAGGAGAAGCACTTTGCACAAAGGAAGTTGAATTTGTTTTGAAAATATGGGAAGCACTTATGGAAGATGGGACTGCGAAAAAAAGGGAAAATGTGCACAAAGATGAGGACAAAATCATTGCGGAGAAGGCAGAGATGAAGAAGATGTCGTTTCAAGAGAAGGTGACCAAGATGACTGAGATCAAACAACTACAGTAGGAATTCCAAGCTCTCTGTGACCAAGAGTGAACTAGGGAGACGAAAATGGAAGCACACCAATCAGAAGCAGCATGGCTCACAATTTTTTATTCAGCCACTTCACTAGAAACTTTAAACCATTATGCAACAAATAGAGGCACACCCATCAGAACATATCAGTTTCAACCGAGTGGAGCAGCTGGTCATGCAAGAAGAAGAGGTAACAACGAAAGTTGCTAGAGTGCAACATATGTTGGCGAAGCCCAACAAAAAATCCTCTTCAACAAGGGTTCTCACTCTATCGATGCCCAACCAATGTAATCTCCCTTAGGACCAGCCTAGATAGGGTTTAACCTGCCCAACAACGTTCGTGGAGCGGATGAAGTCTCACCCGAGATGTTCAAGGGAGAGCTGACGGAACCGAGTTTCTGAAAATGGGGATGAAGGATATGGGGATCTAATGGGGAGACACCATGACTGCTCAATCAAAGCCTTGTCATCGATGTTAAGCCATTTCCACAACTTATAGAGTGAATCTAGAACTTATGCAGACATTATTCATTCATTTCCACAACATCATATAAGTGTCACAATAAATAATGTAGCATTTTTTATAAGACATATCTACTCATAGTGCAATATAACATAATAGACTTGAAGATAGATCGCATCAATATAGTAGAAAGAGATCAAATCACAGCAACATCATAACAAAACAAGTCGCAACATCATAACAAATTAGATCATAGTAGTGATAATAGGAAATATTTGTGCAACAACTATCATATCATATTAATCTTATGCAAAGGAATCAAAATAAAACAATTCTTCTCCAAAACCGGAGAATGCATACATAAGAAAAACCCAGATAAATTGCAAATACATAGGAAATTCTTCAAAATCTAGATCACACTAGATAATTATCCTCTGATGCGATTCTCCTATGATGATCATAATCCTTGTTTTTTCCCTCTCTCTATCTCCATATATGTCTCTTTCTACTTGCATAAATAGATCTATAAATAGGCTTGTGCCTTTTCATTGAGGGTCCACTTCTAACTACCTTATAACTGCTAATGACCTATTACAACAAAAAGATTTCAAATAATATATAAAATATTCAAAGCGGTTATTCTTCCTCCCATCGCGCTGATCTGGCCTTATACAGTACCGTGTGAGCTTGCAAAGCTGTCGTGATGCTACACAAATCACTTACCAAAACCCCTTCCAATAGGCCCCCACCACAGTCTTGTGGATCATCCCTGAGCCACATCAGGTTGAGAGGGTATGTGCTGACATGCGGGCCTTCAAAGCTTTGAATTACTGTGTGATCTCACGAACCTAAAGCTGGACTTTGTCGGCAGTAATCTGACAATTAGTCAAATCTTGCTGCACTGGGTGCTCTTCTCTGGCCATGCTGTCGACCATTTGTTGATTCTCTTGTACTACTTGTAGCGTGGTGATTGCTTTAATGGCCAACTATCCACTGATTTCTTGAAACTCATGAAGCTGAGTGCAACACTTTTGTTGGCGTTCCTTTGCATGGGCAACTTGTTGCTATAAGTCCTTTAGTTCCTTGACTCGTGTGATCTATACCATCTGTGGTATGGCCCTGAGTGACATCTTCAAGGTCATTAGTTGACCTCCAGCTTCTTGCACCTACATGTTTAGTTGCTCCATGCTTTCGAACTAAGTTATGATTTCTTCAATGGAGGCCTTTTGTTCTACAATTTGATCTGATGGTGTCATAGCTTGTACCAGGGAATTGAGCATAAAATTGGTATCCTGAAGATAAAAAATAGTTTGCCCCAATCGCTCGGTATTTTCGATCGGGGTGAGCTCGGCCATGTTCTCAAAAATGTGCTGGCAGGCTTCAGAAATAACTTCCTCAACTTCACCACACCGGGAACATAGCTGTGCCTATTTAACAATTAGGCAGTCTTGCACTTTTTTTAGTTCAGTAATCTCTTCAGCAACCTTTCGCTGCAACTCATCCTTCATCATCTTCAAAGCTTTGATCTCTCGAACTCTTTCCTCTGCCAGCTACACCCGGACTTGATGTAGCTTTTCTACCTGTTCCTGCGGCTTCTTAGATGCACTCTATGGCTGAACATATCCCTCAGTCAGTTCTTTCTGTCGTTCCACCAATTCCAGGATGGAAATGTCCTGCAAATATACTAACGCCATAGCAGACAACTTGTTCAGATCTAAAGCCACACTCTGGATTGGGCACATCAACTGGTGAACTTCCTCATTTCCCCTGTCAATCATAGTCAGGGGAACTTGCACGTTCCTAGCCCGGGGCTCAGTGTTGATTGACAGGATTTCCTACATCATGGGTCACATAGATGTCTGTCTAGAAACAATAGCAATAATTGAATCTAATCGATCTCTTAGCACACCAAATTATTCATGGTTGGACTCTCATATCGCCTTTGTCGCAACCTCAGATGAGTCAATAACCACTTTGATAAGCCACTACAGTTGGTCCTCCATCCATGACCTGGTACCACATCCTGCCTCATATTATTGGCACCATTTGGTGTGAGTGTCCTCCCATATGCGTTGTGATGCATCCTCAAGTTCCGTCGATGACTTGTTGTTAGAGTCATGAGTGCTCAAGTCCTACTGGGTAGGCTCTTCTAGGGCATCCGGTGGTGGCTCATTAGATAGTTCCTCTTAACTCACCGGGTTTCACTACTCCATCGACCAATATTGGACAATGGAATCTAATTCTTCTGTCATGACCTTGTAAGGAAAAGGTAGCCACTATCGGTTGGGGTCTCACCATGCTTGAATGTAGATAGAGGCAAGCCCAATGGCAAATCGAAGGTGCTGCTGATACCTAGTTGCGGCATAAGGAGAGACTCAAGGAACAACAATGGCTACAGCTTGCAATGCTTCCCAATAAACCCAAAATTTAATGGCACAGTCCACCTCTCGACTAGGCTCTTCAACCCACCATCAGTTCTGGTACCGTGCACCTCGGCGCACCTTCGCCGCATCAACTGTCGTTGGTTAGTAGTCCTCAGGTTCCATCCAGGTGATGAGGGAAATAAGGATCAACAACCAACTATATGAAAATTGGTTCCTGGTCTGCACAGCTAGAGCATCTTCTAGGAACTGATTCAACAGGAATAAGGACCAATTCATTTGCACACCCTCTGCACACTTCTGGGCATATATGACAACACCTGAATTGCATTGGACTGCATGATTTCCCTGAACGACCTTACTCTCCAGAATCCTTGCTTCGGTGTGCACCACCTGTCAGTTAATGTTATCAATGCAATAAGAATGACCATCATGCTTTAAACCAAAGCGTTCCTTCAGCTGCTTGGCAATATTTTTATCTGTATCCCTCCCACGGATATACTGTGCCAGATCTTCCCCGGCCTTCGGCAAGCCTGTGATGCTTGCGATCAAATCTATAGTAACTAGGATGGGTGTATTCAACCATAGTGTCCCTCTATGAAAAAAATCCCATAGTTTCTTAACACATGCACGGGATTCATTCAATCACCCAAAATGAGGCATATTGATGAGCCCTAACAATCTAGATTGGTCTAACGCACTCGCCCATGGTTTAGGAATTTGTTGAATAGAGGCACCAGGCACAGTTGGGACTGATTCATAGGGCTCATCCTTAACATATTTAAGTAATAGAAATTCATGCTATTCAAATTTCAACCAGATCAACACAAGGATGATGTCGATTGAGAACTTCATCCCCTTCGGCAGTGGTGGCAATTTCGGTGGATACTTCTGACTTTTTGAGAGTTGCCTCAACTTGGTTCCCGAATGAGTAGGAGCGATATATCCCAAAATTTCATGAATAGAGACACCCTTAAGCACCGCAGACTCAATAGCTCCCAAGTTCAATGACCCGATCTATGCAATTCCTTCTCCTTGCATTCTCGCCGACATGAGAGTTTGCCTCTTCTGCGGCAGCGTAGGACTGGGCCTTTGAGCCTTCTACTTCCACTTGGGAATGGACAATGACCCGATTGGAATGCTCATGATTTCTTCTTCAACAACTATGGGATGAATAGAGGACTCATACTCACTTGAAATCTCAATGGAGTCAAGGTTTCTCAGCATGCCTCACGCCTCAAACCTTAAAATGCACTCGACAGCTCTAACCTGCAACACTGCAACTCACTCAATAGCTCACACCACTCTGCCCAATTCTCCCTCTGCATCACACTCTACTCGCTCAACTGGAGAATTCCATCCTTATGCATCCCACACTCTTTTTATAGCCACCTCCAACTCAAAACTCATCATTTCCAAATCTATTATCACCTTTATTACTAAATCTATTATTAATTATGCCAAATCCACCAACAATCCTACTCTTCTAATGGTCGGCTCAATCATTAATGCGGGTCATTTAAACAAGAGATACTGACCAACTGTTTTAACTACCTGCATTTATTACTTGATTTGACCAACCCACATCCGTGCAACTATCGCAAGTAGTCGATCAATCATCACTACAAACTTTAACCTTGTGTAGCCTCTCCCTCGAGGCTCACCTTGCTGCTCTGAACTAAAATCGTCATCTCTCTCTCTCTCTTTTTAGCACCTCAAGTAGTGCGCATCATTGGCCCTGGCCTATAGGGCTTCAAGTGACTCTCGTTGAAAAGCGTTGTTAATACTGCACCATCTAATTGCCATAATTGAACTGCATAGCTAGAAGTAATGGAATGAACAAGATACGGACCTAACCAGTGTATTTCTAATTTACTGGGATGCTTGATAAACTTATTGTCATATAACAGCACCAGATCACCTTTTGTAAACTGTTTTGTAAAAATGTGGTGTTCATGCCATGACTTCCGTCGATCCTTTGCAACCTGTTGGTGGAAGCCAACAATAAAGTGGTCTTCTTCAAGATGAACCAACTATGTAACATGCTCTTCTAATGCTTCTACATCATCCATTCCCATCACCGTAGCAATGGGTAGACAGGGAAAAATATACTCCATGGGCATGACTTCCTCTTTCCCACAGACCATATTAAATGGTGTCTAACCAGTTATCCATTTACAAGTAGTGCGATAGGCCCATAGCACTATGGGAATTTTTAGGTCCTAGCCATCACGGTTAGCATTACATATTTTACTCAATGTTGTTTCCAAGATTTTGTTGAATGCTTCAAGGATCCCATTTGCCTGTGGATTGTATGGTGTAATCCTCTTATGTTGCACCTACAACTCCTTAGTTAGCGCGTTCACAGTCCAATTGATGAAGTGACTGCCCTGGTGACTCATCAGGATCCTAGGACACCTAAACCGTGTCACTATTTTTTCAAATATGAACCTCGTTGTTGTCACAGCAGTGCAATCCACAACTAGTGTAGCTTCCGCCCACCTAGTCAGATAGTTAGTTGTAGTAATGATGTATTGCACACCATTCCACTTCCCTGGTGGATTAATAGGACCCAAAAAAACCACCGCCCATTTATCAAATGGTTTCAGAGTCACCTATGCTACTAGTGGCATCTCATCCCTCCGCGATGGTTTACCAACATGCTGGAAGACATCACAACTCCTTGCGTAATCTACAACATCCGTATGCAACATAGGTCACCATAGTCTAGCACGAAACACCTTCCGCGTAGTATCCCGTCCTCCGTAGTGACCTCCATCAATTCCTGCATGTGCTTCTTCAATAATGGGATTCTTCTCATGCGGTAAAATACACCATCGCAAGATTTCATCTGGTCCAAGATTATATAACTGTCCCACAATTAATTGAAAATCAGAAGCCTTTACTATGAGTTTCTTCTTTTGGCTAGTTGACATGTCCTTCAAGCCGACACCAGTGGCCAAAAACTGAATAATGGGTTCATAGTGATCCTCTACGATGTCAACACGGAACAATTGCACATATGGTAATCTATCATCAATATTGGTCGGTTCTTCACCATTCTTGACGTGAGACAGATCATCTGGACCAGCATTCAATTTCCCTGGCTTCACCACTATTTCAAAATCAAACTCCTAGAAGAGTAACAGCCATCGACAGATCTCCCCCCCCAACATAGGCTTATTAACAAGGTATTGCAAAGTAGAATGATCGGTGAACATCTTGAAATTTCCGCCCAATAAGTAGTGCCAAAACTTTTGCAATGCATAAACTATTTCCAAACCTTCCCTTTCCGTCGTTGTATAATTTTGTTTAGCAAATGACAGCATCCTACTAGCATATCCGATTGGGTGATCCAAGTCACCCTCGCCTAGTTGCTCAAGAATTACCCTCAATGCGATAGAAGAAGCGTCAACGTGCATGTGGAACTCCTTATTCCAATCAGGAAAAACCAGTATTGGCGCAAGGGCCATCTTAGCTTTCAAAGTGTCAAAGCTTCCTTAACAATCCTGATTCCATTCATAAGTTGCATTCTTCTTTAGTATTTTATCCATGGGGGTAGTAATCGCAGCATATCCTTTGATAAACTTGCGATAGTATCCGGTATGCCCCAGTGTGGCCCAAAGCATCTTGACATTCATTGGTGGTGGTAAAATGAGGATTAGTGTGATCTTTGCTTGATCAACCAACAGACCTTCTTTGTAGACTATGTTCCCTAGTAGCATGCCTAATGGTGCACAAAAAATAAACTTTTTAGAATTTAATGCATCTGATGTTGTTGACACCTTTCTAGCATAAGCTGCAGGTTGGCCAGATGGTCCCTAATTACTCCTTACACAGTCCAGTCATCCAGATACACCTGCAGGAACTTTTGAATAAAATCTTTAAATAAAACGACGACTACGCGAGAGAATACAGATGGTGCATTCTTCAACCCAAATGGCATGACTGTATATTGAAAACATCCCCACACAATGACAAACGTAGTCTTATGGTGATCCTCCTTCACAATCTGGATTTGGTGGTATCCCAAAAAGGCATCCGTGAAATAATACATCTCCTGACCTCCTATGCCTTCAAGAACTTCATCTGGAAAAGGGGTCGGGAATGGATCATGCATGCATGCATCATTCAACTTCCTTAGGTCGACGCAAATGCATATTTCACCTGTCTTTTTATCTTGGAACACCACAAGATGTAACCATTAGGATTCTTCTACAAGATCGATGATCCTATCATCAAGCATTCGGTAAATTTCAGCCTTCACACGGTCCTTGTATCATGGATTTAGTCGATGTTGCCTCTGTCACACTGGTTTGGCATCTGGTTTTAACATGAATTTCATCTTCCCCAAGTCTCCTAAAATTCCCTTCATCTCTAAAAACCACGTTGGGAAAAGGTCCTAGAATTCATGTAGTAGATTTGTGATCTTGGCCATGGTCTCCTCGTCCCAGTAGTCTTTGACATTGGAAAATTTTGGGTTCTCCGCGGACCCAATGTTGATTTTTTCGATCCTCAATGGCTGACTCATCGAGTCTGTCAGTGTGTCTAGGGATGTGACTGTTATAGCGGATTTCACCACTAGGTGAATCACACATTGTATGGCCTTCCCTTGTCCCGCTGCAGACTCATTACCCCCTTTGGACCACTTTATATCTTTTGATGTTACCTTGATCATCCCCCAAAAACATTATAATATTGATATACGCGGATTTTTCCCCGATAACCGCGTACATACGAGGATTTTCCCTCGATAGTCGTGTACATCGGGATGTGTGCATAAATCCAAATCCTTTTGGACTGTTCCTTGACTTGGATCCGACTCATATGACTCCTGGCCTTCCA
>LPNX010082573.1:2184-17535 GCA_001517045.1 Pseudotsuga menziesii | reverse complement strand
ATTTATCATGTTACGTAGTGGTATGAGGAGTAATAAATCGCACTCTCTAATGTTAACGATACATTGATAAAATAGCTAGATTAATATACTATATATGTACAAAACTAATTCTACAACCTTTACACATCCTATCAACATATATATACCATCATATAGGATATTTATCATAAGTAAAGCTTTTCCTATACAAACATTATTTATCCATGAACTATGATATTTACAAGGTTCATAATAGGGTGTTACATATGATGTTAACTTTCAAACTTCTCTTAGTCTTAGGACTAATAATACCCTATTTAACATATAATGTGTTTTATGAAATTTCTCTTGGCACAAATCCCTTAAGTCACATAAATTCATTTTGATGATTTCACTAACTTAATAAAAATTTACGAAACTTATCTGACAGTTAAAAGCCAAGTTTTATGATTGAATTTCTTTCAGCTCTAAAATCATTAAATCACTTTCTTTTGATTGAGAGCACCTTCAGAATTAAAGATTCTGAAGGTGCTCTCTCATAATTTTAATTTGATAAATCATATAAAGAGCCGATCTCTCTTCATTTTGTCAAGAAATGAAGAGGTTGTTGCTGGCTGCCAACAAGACTATAGTTGGTGAAATTTCAAGTTGAGGTTTCCCTTTTCCTAGGATCCAAAGCATCTTCATTGACTTTAAAGTCAAATGAAGCTGCTAAAGAGAACTCGATGTAGAATGGGTTCTAAGAAAAACCATCAAATGAAGCTGCTAAAGAGAACTCGATGTATAATGGGTTCTAAAAAAACCATCAATTTCACACCATCAAAAGCCTTAGAACTAGGCTTGATAATTACAATTGTGTATAAGGTGGAGGAAAAAGGTGAGGACAAGAGACCTATTCTTGGCAATAATGCATATTCGTATAAGGATTCCACTAATTCATGGGAAAGGTAAAGGAGACAGAAAATGGGGATCGGTAAGAAGTAGGTAGGAAATTACCAAGGTTAAAGGGGTGAATGTGGGGTTTAGTTGGAGATGATAGAGCAACATTGATGAGGTTCCCTATCTTGAATTAAAATCTTATATTCTTGTAGAAAATATAAAAAATTTACCCTAACTATTCAAAAAAATGGCTACACTTATGGATAATCTTTGAGTGTTTGAAATGTGAGGAAAAGACACCTACTCGATAGGTTTTTATATTATTATATCATTGTTGTTGTTATTATTATTATTATTATTATTATTATTATTATTATTATTATTATTCTTATATTATAACAGTAATACAATATAGTAATCTTATACCATGATATGATATGTTATTATTATATGGTTATAATGGTTAATGGTTAGTTCTTGTTGGTCAATTTAATTGGGTTTTGGTATAATGGTTTATTGTTGAGGCTAGGGTTGAGGGTTACAATTAATATAGTATCAAGGGTTAAGGAATATGGTTTATGACTTTAATTTTAACAACAATATTGCACATTTTTTAGTATTTTTAAATATTTGTTGCTCATTGAGTTTTACAATTTCAAGCTATAAAAAATATTTGCTATTTAGAATCCACATCATCATTAGTGATGCAATTTAATGCTTCAATTTTTTTTTTATCGAAATTCTAAAAAATATGTTTTAATTTATTTCTTCATTTATTATTATAAGTCGCATTTTAGGGATAACACTGAAACTTATTACAACACTATTAAAAACATTCAATGAAGGTGCCACAGGGTTGGATAAAAATTTAGTTACATATTTCAAAGAGTCATTTGAAATTTATCTTATGGTCTACCCACTTGCACAGATGAAGTTTTCTTAAAAATATTACAACCATCCATGTCTAGTGTAATATCCTCATCTAGTGACTAATGAAGGATTGCAATTTCTTTGAAATACACTGAATTATAATCAAGAGAGCTCAAATAATTGTGCATAGACTGTTAGTTAATCATTTCGATATTTTAACAAAAGAGGAACTCTCATAAATTCGAAAGACAAAACCCATCATAAGAAATATTACTTTTCCTTATGATTTCATAATGGCAGATATCTCAATGCTATATAATAATTCCAACCATACCAATTTTTCCAATTGTTTAAGTACTAAAAATTAAGCAAATGAATTTATGGAACAATATTCATTAAGATTAAAAGAATTACCCAGTAATTCATCAACATGGACATGATATGAAAGTACATAATATATAAAAGGCATAATTTAGAATTCAAACAACATTAAAATCAACATGATAAGAAAAGGAATAATATAAAGACACCCAAGCATAATTTACAAATCAAACAACATCAACATGAACACAATATGAAAATGAATAATATACACATACGAAGTGAAATATACACATAAAAAATTAATATAATTGTCAACTCATATCTCAACAATGTAATACACTAGCTAGGTCCACTAACAAAGTTAGACTCATCAAATCCATGTACATCAAAAGAGGTAGAGAGTACACCACACGACGAATAGAAACTGATGTGCATCTCCATATAGAGGTATACCAGTCGATGACATCAAATCCTATAAATATCATGGTGCATCAATGGATGCTGCGACTAGTGCACTAGTGGATGTTGTAGTAGGTGCAGGAGGTGGTGGTTGTGGTGGGATTACTGGAGAAGGGGATGGCGGTGGTAGGACTGATAGATCATTGAATGGTGGTGGGGATGTTGGAGGGGTGTATGGTGGTAGTGGGACTAATGAATCATGGATGGGGCATCAGTGGATGGTGGTGGGGATGTTGGACGAGGATCTGGCGGTGGTGGGACTAATGGATCAGTGGATGGGGAATCGATGGATGGTGGTAGGTATTTTGGAGGAGGGGATGACATTAGTGTTGATCCTTCTACATGAGGGGATGGCGGTGACAGATAAGAGGTATATGCATTTGTGGCACTAAATGATCCAACAACTATTGTATCGAGGAATGAAGGAGGTGGAGGAGAATCATCCTCAAAATATGTATATGGAATACATGCCCTCAAGTTTTTAATGAGCCTAAGGGAACCGACAATATGTTGCATCACTAACATCATATTCCAGAGAAGGGTGGACTATATGGGAGAGATATCATTGATACATTGATGTTGTACATGCTCCACATCGTGTCAAGCCATCAAGTGACTAAGACGATCCACCACACACTGATGGAATCTAGGACATGGCCTGTGCTACTCCATGTCAGGTCTATAGTCAATAAATGGCTCATCAACCTCAACCATGTCAACATCATACTATGGTGGCTCATCCTTGGAAAACATGCCAATATCTGTAAAATAGTGGGCAACAATAATTAGATAATTTAAACAAAATATTATATTCAATTACGTGTGCATTAAATAAGATAAATTTTATTCAACTACAGTCATCTAAATATAAAAATCATATATATTACCTCTCATATTCAGTGTCTCGTCACATAATACACCATAGCACAACTAATGTGTTTCCCATCAGTGAGATGGTGGGGTGTCATGATAATAAAAAGGCTCAAGCACCTAGCCTCTTCTAACTGAAATGCATGTAGCCTCAACTGGACCCTTGTCACCTAGAACTCACTGGGCCTAGTAATATGATGGTAACAAATCATTGAACATAACTCAACTGAGTGTCAACTGCAACACCAGGTGCTAGATCGGGAAAATGGGGAAAGTCCTACCCCCTCCTATATAAACCCATTTAAATTACAAATCCTCTCTCTAGGTTGGAACCAAATATCGATACCAACCCTGAAGGCCTACATGTCATGATCCCATTAATGGATCAACCATGTAATTAATAGCTTATTATGGCCCCTAAGTGAATTAGTCTCCTCTTAAAACTTGAGGAGGCCAACCTTAAATAATATATGGCGAGTGGCATCAGAAAAAGGATGAAGAACCAAATCTCTCTCTCTCTCTCTCTCTCTCTCTCTCTCCATACCCAAACAACATCATAAGAATCGAACCGAGGTTGTTGTGGTGCCTATCTCATATTTACACACGAATTTTATCATTAATTATATTAATAAAATAAAAAATCTATACAAAATAGGTACATGAAATACTTATTCTAAATTTAATTTTTTTTGGCCCAACAAAAAATTTCATAAGCGGTGCATACATTTTAAACCAGGCACAACACTACATGTGCTCTTTGTTTTTATTAAAGCACTGCCACTTCTGTGCCCTATTTTTATTAAAGCATCGTTGTTGATGCATCAACATTTAATAGAGGATACCATGTATCTAGCACCACCATGGTGCTCAAACAAAATGCACCAGACGCTAATTCCTTCTTTGATTATGTGTATGTGTTAGCGGTACTCCACATCTAGAGGAACACACTGCTAATGGTGCATTTGGGAAGGAAATGTGCACAATGTGCAACACGATGCACCAGACATTAATTTTTTTTTTAAAGCAAAATTATAACTAGTGCATATGGTATATCCAAATGTACTGGCAAAGGTGCACCTATAAAGGTTTTTAGTGTGCACACAATAACACATTGGTGTGTTTGTATGATTCTAACGCATCCTCGATCCATTTTTTCTAAGGGAACAATGCCACACATGGCACTTCTCTAGATAAATGAGCGTTGGTGGTTGTACAACTCCACTAAAGCACGTCATGTTAGTTTTTCTACCCTAACTTAATGTATCGGTAATTTTTAGGATGCACCGGTGCATATGTTTCAACAAAAAGAACCGCAAAAAATATTTTTTATTATTTCAATAACTTACAGTGCCTTTTGGTCAAATAGCATTGGTACGTATTTTAAAATATAACTGCACTAGTGTGTTTATAGTTACAATGTGCACCAAATAATACATAGATCATATTTTAAAATTTTAAATCTTTCCAATGTTCTCGATGCATTTTGATATAACGCAGTGGTGCGTATGGTTGAAATAAAACCTAACGATTCATTTATTTCATATAAATGCACCGTTAATTTTCAATATATATAAGTTTGTTGGTGCTCCTATTTTGAAATGCACTAGTGCGTATGGTTGTGTTAGGAGCACCGATGAATTTGTTTTAGTTTTTTATTTTAAAATTGAAATTTAAACCAGAGGGACATTTGGACTATTTGGCGCATTCTTAAGTTATAAAACTTACTGGTGTGGTTATATCTAAGAAGACCACTTGCGACAAAACATCTGCAAAAACCTCTTGCTACCACATCCATTATGCACCTCCTTGAAATATGTGTGTGTGTGTGTGTGTGTGTGGTTGACGACAATGGAGATCGGTGCTCGCTACATCCACAAAAAAATACCCCCCGGTATTCCACGAGGAAGGTGGGAAGATCGGTGCTCACTACATCAAAATTTCAACTGGAAAGACATTTGGATAATACAATACATTATTAAAATACAAAATGCATCGGTTATTATGTTTGAGTAAGGAGCATGGATGATTTTTTTAGCTTTTATTTTAAAAGAAAAATTTTAATTGCATAGGACATTTGGACTATATGGGGTATCCCTAAATTATTAAGCACGTCGAGACGGTTGGATATAAGAAGCACACCGAACACAAAACATCCAAAAAACCTCTAGCCTCCCATCTTCGTTATCCACATGCACTATGAATGGATAAAGATGATTTTTCTATTGGAAGTTTTTCCAAAACCTCTAGTAGAAGGTTTTTTCCTTGTGGTGGATGTACCAGCAAGCACAATAAAATGATATAGAAAACCCATTAGGTCCTAACACTTTGTCTAGTTCAAGGCCTCAGATGGCCTGACTTATTTCATCACCTTCAATA
This sequence comes from Pseudotsuga menziesii, assembly GCA_001517045.1. Taxonomy (NCBI): domain Eukaryota; kingdom Viridiplantae; phylum Streptophyta; class Pinopsida; order Pinales; family Pinaceae; genus Pseudotsuga; species Pseudotsuga menziesii. The sequence goes on along the minus strand of LPNX010082573.1, from coordinate 11,778 downwards.
TCTTGTATCAAAATTATACTTTCCTCCTATGAGACCAAACTCGGGATTCCCTATCGCATGATACTGACAGACTATGGATCTACCTCTTCTTCGTGGATATAGAGCACCTTAAAGTGATGATATGCTTCATTATTAATATATGTGAATGTGTTTAAATTTTTCTCCTTGCATATCAAGAATATATAAAACATTATTTCAAACACACCAAGCCTTAGCCTAATTATGAAAGAAGGTTGTGTTATGGTCTCTTGCTAAGAGCCAAAGGCTACACAATTCAATTAAGTGTCAATGTTCTTCTTTGATCCTAATAGTCCAATGCATATTTTTGTTGTGTTGTTGTTCTTCATTTTGAACACAAGGGGTTATCTCCTCGCACTCTATTGCTAATTGTAGCTCTTCAATCTATCATTGGCTCTTGTTCCTTACTCCAATTGGGTTGGAATAGTTGTCCTTTTCCCACTCTTTTACATCCTTTTGTGGCTTTTAGAATTGAATCCCATACAAATAATGGGGAACCTTCAACTTAATATTGCATGTTGTAGTAATGATATCAAGTGCTTTCTAATGCATAAGAAAGGGGAAATTAAATCAAAAAGGTAGAGGGTCGTAGTTTTCTCCTTTGGTTATATGGATGGAAATAGGCTTTTGGTACGATATGGATAAAGGAATGATTTTGAATTTTATTTCAAGATAATTAGCAAGGAAATCATTGTTAAAAAGGAAATGGTGAAGCTAAGAAGAAATAGGACTACACCCTGATATTATGTTGGTCTAGGTGAAGCATCCTTTTTTTTGGCTTGATGTTTATGAGATTCAAATTTGTGATTAGATGTTCATCTTCTTTTATGTACTAATCTATGATTATGTTCCCTGTTATTTTTTCCCTTGAGTTTAGCACCTCATTGAAGTCCCCTATTAGAATGGAGTATTCAATATTCACTTTGTCCTTCAATTTTCAATGCTAAACAACCACTCTTGCTTCTCCCTGCAGTGCACCAATGCATAATTATTGATAATTTTGTAAGACATACCCAATTGTCTATATTTTTTCTATGAAAAGATCTAATGTTGAGTTGCTTGGAATTATTTTAATTACAGTACATTATTGTTCCATGACATATAGAGGATTCTTGAGGTACCTTTAGAACTAATTTCTAAGCCTTCTTGTTATCTTCAAACTTTATTTCTAGCATCTAGCATGTCCATTTCTTGAAGCTTTGTCTCTTGGATTAAGAGGATAGTGAATTGTTCATATCACAAGATGTTCCTCATAGGTTATATCTCAAATTTTCTCCTTGGCCCTTTACTATTCCAAAAGCCCACAATCATTATTTACCTGGATAAGATTTGAGAGTGCCTCTTTATTTTGGCATTGTTGACATTCTTGGGCTCTTGTAATCATATTTTCAATACAATATTGAAGGCCCAAAATATTTTTCGTTATTTGCAACTTATTCTCCTTTTTCTTGGTAATATCTCCACCCAAGTTTCTTTGGAATTTGCTTCTCCTACGGATATTCCTCGTCCTGCGAGTTATATTTTTTCCTTGATGTTGTTGCTCAAGTCATAATTCTATATTTCTCTAAGACATCTCAAGATCCAAATGAAAGATTAAGGAAATATTGTGAAATGGGATCAAGACTAAGATCATACAATGATGGGATCGCTACAGTTTTTTTAGGAGATATGGGCTCATCTATAGTTGTAATAGATCCTCCTTCAATGTATGTAGATGGGGTATCCAACTTCAAGTAAGAGGGAGGGGGTGTGGAATCTAAAAGGGTGTTATACCCAAATCCTGTCACCAACATGTGATAAGATCTCTAACACCTCTATTTGCCCTCAATCCCAAACTTGAAGTGAAAAAAGTGCTCTAGATGTTGATCCTACATATAAAAATCCAGCACCACTCTTACCCTTAGGCGTATAAGCGGTAACTTATACAGCACCGCCTAAGTTATGTGGAAGACAGATGGTGCCACCGCCTTTCAACTTTGTTTTTGGCGCGGTTCTCACCTTGTACCGCTCTGTCATAAGGGAGTATAAGCGGTGCCCTTGGTAAAAAGAGAAAAAAAGGAGGTTTCACGAAGCTTCTAGAACAAAAGCTTCATGGCTAGCCTTATCCCTACTCACCTGGGTCAGTTAAGCTCAAGATCCATGCTTTGGGGATCTCATGGTCACCTCACCCACCTATTTCTCAACCATTCCTATCCCTTTGAGCCCTATAAAACTAGGCTCATACTCCATGGTTGAGAGGAGAAGAAAAGAGTAAAGTTATGTTGTTGAATTAACATCCTGGCCTAATACATTAGAGAGCATAGAGGAGCAAGTTGGAGCTATCGGGGATGAGATGTTAGTCTTGTGAAGGAGTTCATCGACACTAAGGCAAAAAGGTTGTAAGCTCTTTCATTCATCTATTAATGCAAATTTGGTTCCTTTCCCATATATCTGTTGTGTTATAATCTCACATCTGTATTATCAGATTCCTTAGTCACTGATATGGATCTATGGATAGTTTTCTGGTATCTTTGATGTTGTCATGTGTTTGATGTGTCTATGCAGGTCTTCCATCAGATATGTTATTCCAGGAATCTATAGTTTCTAGGGAAAGTATTCTAACCTAGTTGTGACTCATTTGTTCGAGATCTGAACCATTCAAACCAGAGGAACAACTTTTGTCCGTAGAAGGTGCGAAATTCCTGGCAACAAAGGGATGGGCTTTAGAAGCTTTGGGCTAAGAAATAATGACAAACCTATTACTAGAGATCATGGGTTTACGTTTTGGGGGCTAGCAAGTCAAAGGAATGTTAAAATTTGGGCCCAATTTGTTCATGACAACCTTCCACTATTCCTCTTTTTCAAATAGAGCTAAATGGGTGAACCTTTCTTGCAATCCTCTACAAAGTGCATGTATTCATGATAAATCTTACCTTTGAAGGGTAGTTGTTGATATTCAATATTTCAAATATGGCTCAATTATCTAGGTAGATCTTGATTTCTTCTGGAAGGAACTTTATTAGATCCACCTCCACACATATTCGAGCACAAGAAAGCATTCTTGATTTTGGCTCATATCTATTTATATATTTTCGCAAGGAATTGCCAATTATTCCTAAAGAGTCGTCATTGTAGCAGTGGACAGGAAAATGGGTTAACATCACTTAGGTTGTGACTGCAAAGGGAAATCAATCTTAGGATTGAAGTCTAGGGAGCATTTTTAGATGCACATTCCCACCACACCCATAAAATAGGGTCCATTTCTAAATATGAGATATATATCTTCCTTAAATTGGAAACGAGGAATACATGGTATCCTCAACCATAGAAAACTAATGATAGTTTGCATTTGATCATTACCATCTAGTTTTTCTACATCTAGGGATCCACATATTTTGATTATAAGAATAACCTTATAAAATATCCAATGAGACCTCATTCCACGAAGGAAAGGGCTTTGTGACGAAGGGAAACCATAAGACGCCGCACATTAGGAATTCCTTCAAGATATTTTATAAATCTTAAGGTGTGGGGTTAGGTAATGAATTTTCCAAGCAAGGTGATGAGTTCTCAAAAGGTGGTTTACTTCTGGACTGGAGCGAGAGCCCCCCTTCCAGATCCACTGCCATAATGATAGTGGCACACTAGGGTATGTGTTGGGGAAGGGGTGAAGAGTAAGCTAAGAGGCAATGAGTAGTGTGCAACATATTTCTTTTTTCCACAGCCATAATAGTTAGTGTCCAATCTTAAGGATGACAAGAGGGTGGGATTTGATCCACATATGTGTGTGCAAGGAGTGCAATGCAAGCCTCACACGTTTGACCACTACCTTTAGGTGCCCCCATGGAAAACTTAAGTCCCAAACACCCTCATGGTAAACGAATCTTGGTCACTAATGAATAATTGCTTATTCTCATTGGTTAAGACCAACTACTTTTGAAATCCTCCAACTTAATGGAAGGAACTTACTCAAACCCATTAAATAAAAACAAATTTAGGCCATACTACGTGTAGTTAAGAAATGACACCAGTACCTAGAAGGAAGACACTTCAAGGTAAAAAACATATGTGAATAGTCTAAAACAATTATAAATAATGATATACTTGATTTTATTTTTCTAAAAAACTTTCATTATATTTGATCAATAAATAAAATTTAATACATAAAATAAAATTAATTGTCTATAAATTCGTAAAAATTTATATATAATTGTCGTTTTTATCCATTAACAAGTGGTCTATGACCACCATATGGAAAATGAGAATTGTATTTACATGTACACTATAATATATGTTTTCTCCATTGACAAATGGTTTACCGCAACCCTAAGGAAATATTAATATTAACTACAAGAATACACAAACCATTCAAAAACCATGACTTGAGTTGGGCTGATCAAACCTTTATACATTATCAAAATTATGGCCATCATCTAAAGCCGCACCTTCAGCTTCATATTCTTATTCTTCTTCTAATGTAGGTTGTTGTAAGAATTCTAAGGAAAAGTGATTCATTTCATAATCATTTGATATGGATAGGACCAATTTGAAAACGATAAATTAAGACACTTGTAATTAACAATAAGGATTACTTAAATTAATTGAGTGATTGAATTCTTGCACTTAAATACAAAAATAATGATCATTTACCTCCTTTACCATGGGTTACAACTCCTCCACCATATTTACATAACTTTTCTTAAGGAATATTTCAATTCTTCATTGATCGATCCATCATCATACTCCTCCCACTATATTTCCATTAGAGAGAACCATAATGATATTGTCAATATTAGCTAGTGCACTATCGCCTACCAATTATTGTGAATGAAAAGATTAAAATAAATAAGATCATAACTCACGAAATTTAGTTTGCCTTAAATTTCGAAAAATAATTAGAGAAATTGAAGAACTCCAATTAACAAGAAAAAAATAACTATAATTATAAAATTTGACTAAACCATTAGAGATTCAAGGGTTCTCCATCCACAATGGTTTGATCCAAATGAATAAATAAAGTATATGATATATGAGAACTATTCACATTTGTTTTTTGTTATTAGTGTCAACTACTTGTTCCCTTGCTAACCCCCTCCCCCTCAACTCAACCCAACCCCCTTTTAAACTTCCATATCCTTTCTCATACAATTATCATCATAACCTCTAGATTCTAATCCCTAAGCTCATATCTATAAATGTACTACAAGTATAAAACAACAAGGTAAGTGCATAATTAGAAATGACATAAAATTATTAGAACATAAATGCAATAACCAAAATAAAGTACAGACAAATAACACAATATGTACAATACACAAATATACTCAAGATAGAATTTTATCCATCATTATTTAATTCAAAACTTAACTATTTCATATGCAAAATGAAAGCCTTAGGTGTTGTGCAAGTCTCAAGGAAGTGAGTGGAGAGAAGGGAAGAGGGAATATAGGATGGAAGAGAAAAATGAGAAAAAAAAATAGTTAAGAATAAGGAAGGAGGGGGAAAGAGAGGGAGAAATGAGGGTTGAAAGAAGAAAAAGAGGAAGAGAGAGAGAAAGATGAAAATGAGGATTAAGAAAGGAGGGATAAAAGAGGAAGAGGAAGGAAAGGAGGAAGAAAAAGAGGAAGAGAAATGGGGGATAAGAAGAAGAAGAAAAAAATAAATAGGAAGACCAAAGAAGAAGATCAAGATGATGAAAGAGGAATTGAAAAATGAGAGGAGGATGAAAATAAGAGGGTAAGAAGAAGGAAAAAGGAATAGGAAACAAAGTGGAAGAAGATGGAGGATTTGAGAAAAATATAGTAAGAGGAAGAGGGGAAGAAGAATAAGGCGGGAATAACAAGGAGGAGGGGAAGAAGAAGAGGGGTAGAGAAGGAGGGATAAGTTAAATAAGAAGAGGAAGATAGAGAAGAGAAGTGGAAGAAGAAAAAAACTAAGAGGAGGGAGGAGTTGGGGTGAAATAGAAATAGGAAGAATAAGGGAAAGTGGAAGAGGGGGAGGAGAAGAGGAGGAAGGAAAGAAAAGTTGTAAAACAAGAGGAGGAAGAAGAAGGAAGGAGGAGGAGACATAGTCTCTGAGGAAGGAGGAGGAAGAGGAAGAAAGAAGAGAGGAGGAGGAGGAGGAAGAGGAGAGAAAAAATAAGGAAGGAGGAAGAGTAGACAAAATGGAAGAGGAAGGAGGATATGGTGAAAAATATGGAGAGGAAGAAGGATTTTGAGAAAAAGGAGAGAGATAAAGAAAAGGGAGAAAAGGAGGAGTAGGAAGAGATAATCATATCTTCATAAATCCCTACAATATTTTTATTTTCTATTTAATTTATTCTAATTTTTTGCTAGTAAAAACCAAACAAGGAAAATATATTCCTAAATTAAAAAATATCAAACCACGGCCTCAAATATCATACCATGAATTAATAACAAACCCGGAAAACAAAATAAAATCATACTAAATGCAATAAACTATACAACCTAAAAGTTTTTTTTTGGGTGGGGGTGGGGAGGGGAATAAAAAATAGTGGGAGATTCTTTCCTTGATCCAATGATGGACCCAAGAAATATCTTCTAGACTTAGTGTAACGTCCCCGACCCTCCGACTGGCGAAGAGGACGCTACCATGGCGTTAACCATTTGGGCTACCAGCCCCATGAACATGTGAATTCAAAAAAATGCTGAAACAAAATGTATTGAAGTAGAACATACACAGATGCAATTATTTATCATACATAGCGGAAGCAACATACATTCATACAAGCATTCATTCAACATGTTCATCATAATCATTAACAGTAAATAGGACTGCAGAAGCAAAATAGACAAGGTTACTTATCTTATAAGAACTCATCCCAAAACCAGCTACGTCGCTACAATGTTCCACCCAACCATAGGCCAACGTGCTCCTTAATCTCTCAGCAACGCTACCACCCCCGAGCTGGGCACGATTCTCCAAGGAATAAGGAACAAGCAGGCTTACACATAGCCAAGGATACACAAAACACAGCCAAGCCAACACAGTTGGGTTTATCAGGCCATCAACAAGACAACCAAGCCAACATGGTCAGGTTTATCAGGCCATCTAGGAGCTGGGAAAGGCTAAATTCTAAGCTGGTGAGCTCATTACAGAGCTAGGAACACCCACACCAAGACTAGCCTGACTTCTAAGACACCCACACACACCCAACATAAGGAATCATTCCCTTCTCTGCTACACAATCCCTCAAGCCCTGACTTCCCTTCCAGTGCTATTCAGGGGTTGTGGAGAAGAAAGCCAGCCCTCTAGCTCTTTCTGTGTGGTTTCCCAATCACACCAGTTTTATCAAGCAACCCAAGCCCTCATCCCTGCTGCCAATACAGTCCGATGACCAACCATTGCATGCATGCAATTAATCAGCAATTATAGCTTAACAGGGGAAAACGACTCCTGAGTCGTTTTTGGCCCTATCGTGGCCAAAATGACTCCAAACAATCTGCAGCAACCCCAGAGTGTAACATCATACACAACCAACAAACGTGGGGAACACAACAGTTCGTCCTGGACAACAAAGTCACTGGGAAAACTTACACAGACCACACTGGGGAAGAGAATATAGTCTCCCAACCTGTGCTTGAGGTAAACTTGCACCAGGCCCCAAAATACAGAGGGAAAACATATGCACGAGCCACAAATCGGTAAGGAAAACTTACACACAGTCCCTGAGCGTAAAAAATGGCTCTCCACAGGAACAATCGTGGGTGACAATGACCGAACGGCCCCCATCTTGCTGCGTGTGTGACAACAACACAGAACCAGTGCGTGAGAGAAGATTCACACTAAATCCCAAATACGGATTGAAACACATTCGGTTCCTCTGTGTGGAAAATGTGAATGGTAGTGGAGACGGCTCCTCTCTCCTAGCTGCGTGAGACCAACCAGAAAGAAGCATGTGCATGGGAACGATCAGACTATTGTCCCTGCATGAAGATGAACAGACAACCGAGAGAATGCGTAGTAGTGGAGACAGAATGGGGAGTCCGCTGGACTGATGGCGGTGGTTGTTTTTCCAAAATGTGAGGGTCAACCTGCTGGTGGAGCGTGCATGTGGGCAAGGGCTGACAATCCTGCCACACTCCACTCCCAGCCATAACTGCCTCAACTAACAGTAGCAGTTTTCAATGGTGGTAGTTGGGTAAGACAAGGGAAGGTGACACATGGATTTTTCCCCCATTGCCCAAGGTTTGACATCCCCCCTTATCCTTGTGAGAATCATGCCCCTTCTCAATTTAGTTGCCGTGAACATAGCTGGCCGGGGTTCATTTTAATTAAAGATACATATTTACATGATGACAAAACTTAATATACGTCGTATACCACGATAGACCATCGACAACGATTTCGTTCGCCGAAACATAACACAATTAAATCGATGGCAAGGCTTTTGCCTTTAGCTCCACACCATGATTCATTACAATATATACATCATGTACGTTTAATGCAACGAGGTCAAAATCGGGGTGTTACACTTAGACACTTTATAATCTTTAAGTAGAGCGTCTCCACAAATTCAAGGCATGGAAATCTAAAATGTAATGGAAAAGGGGACTTGAAAGTTATTTAAAACCATAATGCAAGAACAAAATGTTGCCAAACTTAATTATTTCTTGCATAATTTTTTCTTTTAGTGTTTGCATAATGTTTGAGTTGAATTTGATGTGTCATTTACATCATATTTGCATTATGTAAAGCCCCCAACTGGGTCTCCTTTAACTTTTATATACAGTCAGAAAATTCACTTCTTGTCAAAATTTCTGTTCTGTTCTGTCTATGTTTTGTTCCTGCTTTTATTGTGTTTCTATTCTCCTTTACTAGTTTTGGCTGTAAAGAAAACAAAGTGTTTACATTTACAAAATTGAACAATTAAAATTATGTTTTAATTTCATGTTTTCATTTCTAACTTTTGCTCATTTACATGCCTGAAAATGATATAAAATCTGCATTTTCATTCTTTTCAGATTTGAAAATTTATAAATCTATTTTATCTACTTCTAACAATTTATTGTTGACTGTGCAGGTAGCAAAGATAATCACAGTATATAAACTTTTGAAATTTAATTAAACAGAATTTGCCAAGGTAGAAACGATAACATACCTGCTGGAAAATACCTGTAGGTAGCTAGTAGGTCCACCTTTGTTGCTGTCCTTGTTTGCCATTTTTCCTTTCTTTTCCCTGCAGCCAAAAGTCCTTCCCAAAGCTCTGAAACTCAACCAGTCCAAACCAGTCTTGCCACCCTGCCAACTGGCGAGGTCTCGCCGACCACCCAGCTCCAAAGGTACCCCTTTGGACCCCCGAGCCCAAACCGAGTACAAGCCCTAAGCTGTTGTATCCCCTAAAAAAAAACAATCTCCAACAAAACCCCTTCTTTGCAGCTTTGCTCTCCCAACCTTTGCTCTCCCAAAATTTCTCCAAAATCCTAAGGTAAAAAGGATCCCCTTCTCCTCCCTCCTTTCTCCCTCTTATCCCCCTGTTTGCCGACCTTTCCTCCCCATTACTACCCCTATCTTCCTCATAAATTTATCCACCCCCTTCCATCTACCATGTAAGTCCTTGAGCCCTAAACTTGGACT
>LPNX010082536.1:112296-279509 GCA_001517045.1 Pseudotsuga menziesii | reverse complement strand
ACAGCATAAACCGACTTACTTGCCGACTTACTTTGCATTAAACACTGCAATAACTATCTACCTAACAACTTAGCTTCTGAAATAAATTCGATTGAATTACGCTTCCTACATGTGGACTTTTCCTCCTTGTCAGACTGACAGACAAGATCGTGGCTTATCCAGACTCTGATAGAGTCGGTTGGAAGTCAGGTAGAGATCTGCGTGTAATTACATTTTTCCAACATTTACCAAAACCAATTTTAATTTTTATTCTGGTGTGTGAAACAAATTAATTTTTATTATTTCAACTTTTTGAGGCTTTATTTATATTGTTGATGAATGAGATTTTCATAATTGAAAGTTTATGATGATTCTAAAATTATCATTGATTGATTGGATCAATGCAGTTGTATGCGTGAAGGTCCTAGAATTCGATAACTGATGCCCTAGAATCAAGCTTCTTGATGACTCATTTGACACTTTTAGATATCAGCATAATATACCCAGAGCATAATAAGATTGACGATGGGCTCTCTAAAGAAGCCTTGAAGTTTACTATAGCCACTTTTCATTGATGGATTGCTGATACTGACAGAAATTTTGTTTAAATCGTTTAGGACTGTAGGCTCATTTGTGGTACAACTATTGTTTGGTTTTTAAACTGAACTTTGAGGACTGTTTGCTTCATGATGGTTGTGATAGTTTTTTGATAACAGTTTGTACTCTCCAAAGTGTTAATAGGCTAGTGTAATTAGTTGGTTTATTGCGCAGTTGGTTTATTGTGTCGAGAGAAGCTTTACAGCCTAGGGGAGATCTTGTAAGATGTCACCTGATGTAATTTTGTAACATGTAGGCAAAAAAAATAGTGGTAGTGAATATAGTGGGAGAGATCTTGTAATGTGATGTAATGTGGGCAAAAAATAATAGTGATAGTGAATATTATGGGAGAGATCTTGTAATGTGATGTAATGTTAGTAAAGTTTGTAACATGTTGGCAAAAAATAATAGTGATAGTGAATATTATGGGAGAGATATTGTAACATGATGTAAAGTTTGTAACATGTGGGAAAAAAATAATAGTGATAGTGAATATTATGGGAGAGATCTTGTAAAGTGATGTAAAGTTTGTAATATTGAAGTAATTAATGTAAAAAGTAGTAAATATCTCCTTGAGTGCTATACCTGAGAAGAGGTTTGCACTTCGGGAGATTTGATCCGTGTGCGTGTGCCCTTGATAGAGCCTAGGATTTGGATCTAGGTTGGTATAACAAGAAATGATATTTTCTTCTTTAAAAACTATCTACTCTAAAATATTTATGACTTGTGTAATCAGTTAGTTTATATAAAAAAAAAATGATATTTTCTTCTTAAAAAACTTAAATTTAAAAAACTTAAATGTATTGAAAAGATGTAATTTTCAAAACAAAAAATATTCTTAATATAATATATTTATATAATCCATAATAACATATATATCTATAATATTTCATAATGATGTCCAACAACCTAATTCCATTATCTTTGGCCTCGATCCATCATATTCACGTAGATAGGAATGAATTCTGAATTAAATCCTTCATTTAAAGGAAAAAATAAAAGATGTCAACTTAAAAAATCTTCTATCAACACTAAAAAAGAATTGTGTAATCGATTAACAAAGAATTGTGATAATTGATTATAATTAAGTGGGTTTGATAATAATTTGTACCCACTTGAATTTATAATATAACTTCATCAAAAATAAAATAAAAAAGATATTTTATTAAATTTATTTATAATTATTTTTAAACCATATTTATATTTTAAGCTTGAAAAAATAAATACATATTTTTAACTTTTTTTGACATATTTCTTTATAGACATATAGCTTGTTATTTCAAAATATTCTATAGGATGACTATGAATCTGCTTTCATCTCTTCTTGACTTATTAAACTATGGATGGTATTTAGAAAAAAAAACTCTATTATAACCATTACATAGCTTCAAAATTTGACATAAAGATAAGCACTATTTAATATGTGCATACATGTTATAAAACACTCCATGTCTACTCATATGTAAATCTAGATCATTATCGTAGTGATGTTTCATCTCAACTGTTACGGAGAGAAACTTCCTATGGCTTGGGGTAGACCACAATAGACTAAATGACACTAGAAATCAATCCATTCCAATATGCAAGAGAAACAAATTCATCTAACGCTAAGGGATATGAAGCGTACCTTATTTCAGACGGTTGATGTAGATCCCCATTGAGCTTTTCCAACACGCTTGTATTTACAATTCACTCTCAACACAACAAACAAAACAAGCATGCTATATATCAAAGTGTTAGACCTACTTTAGCATATATAAAACCATCATGTATAAGCAAATATAACTACATCCATGGACAAAATATCCATAGTCATAGACATGTGATGGATGAGAAATGGATATTTCTATTAATAATAAACAAAGACAGAATAGTGACAAACTCTATTAGCACCTCGTTGAAATGGAGAAATGGAGTCCTCCATCTGGGCCTCCACCACTTGAGTCCTCCCTCTCAATGGAAAGCTTACAAGGCAATGGAAAGCTTGGGAAGAGAAGAAATGTGTGCTCCAAAGGGACAAAGGGATGCAAACTCAAGCATAAACAAGTGAGGCAACAATGAACTATAGTTTCCTTGCTCTCCAAAATTTTCCTCCAATGCATCCAATAGGCTCAATATATAGCCCTCCAATGGACAATGGAGTGTTGAGTCGGAGCGTTGTCCAGGCATATGGAAGTACAAGAGTCAAGTTATTCGAGAATCATAGAGGAAAAATCCAAAAGTTTGTGTTTTATGCACATTTCCCGATGTACGTGGGTATTGGCTAAAAATTTGTGTGTACACATGGGTATTGGATTAAAAGTCGCGTATACGAATAAACAGGTGTTTTTTAGGGATTTTCTTGGATCATCAAAGTATAAATTGAGCAATCCTAGATTCCAAGGAGTGTGCAGAGGGACATGGAATGCCATAAATGTGTGATTTACCAAGTGTGGTAAAATCAACTATAATAGATGCCCCATAATGTGTGAAGTCAGAGGGGTAACATGATAGCCAAAATACATTATATCCATCCCACAAGTGGATTAATGAAGACCCAGGTGGAAGAAACAAACCACACATCAGTACAATACAATGATCAAGCTTAGCATGTGACTGCAAATATACATGTAGAAGTCCCAGATACATAACAGTACAATGACCATGAATAGGCATGATATGCAAATTTCATGTGTGGTTATCACCACGTACAATATACAATGAACAAGATCTCCATAGTGGATGAAGATATCTCACAATATACTTAATTTGGTCATGAGAATTGACATCTCATGAATATTGACACAATCAAGGAGGTAACATATGTGGAATGTCACCAAGCTCAAAGGTATTCTATGTAAACCGCTACGAGTACATGTTCCATCATGCGAATAAAGGTGTCAAGGTTGAACATGATGGTCAATCATTTGATTATCGGTCACTGATGTAAATCATTAACAGATGCAAGATATTCCATCGATAATGATAATGGGAATCAAGGTACAAAGTGCAATCTAATAAGTGTGAATAGATGTATTGAGGTCGAACACTTGAAAGAATCCATCGATCATGGGACATTGATGTATTCCCAAAACTATTGATGGCGAGAGAAACTACCACTGGTGACTGCAAGCCTCAAGGCACTCAATGGACTCTAGACTCCTATTCCAGAATATATGATTTGAAGTTGATGGAATGGAATCCACTCGAAGGAGGGCATTAAGGAATCCCCCATCAACCAACACAAGGTACTCAGCAACGTTGGATCATTTGGAAGAAATCGAATGAACAAGGTGTGCACAAACTAGTAACTGTATCGGGAATGGACGACATGCAAAGATAAGATAATAGAGGAATGGTTGAATCAGGATAAACTTCCTTTAAACAAGAGCATAAGGAAAATGGTGAGTGAACATAGGGAACATAGAATCGACACACAAACTGGGACATCTCTGCGACACAAGAAGCATCGATAGAGGCTCCATAGGGACTATAAGCATAACCAATCGGTGGATAAAACTTAGAGTAACAAGTACAACTCTTAAATTCATACTAATAACCCAACTAATGGATGTGATATACAATGATCTGTTCGAAGGTGACACGACTCAACAAATTCCAAGAGTAATATCATTTCCCGTCCTACTTTTTATGTTTTTTGAATTTATTTTTGGACTTTTTCATATTAGAAAGCTTGAAAAAGAATAAAAGTGCTTATAGTATAGAACTTGGAGGAGACGAATGTTGTGGGAAAGAAAACTAGTTCCAAGAAGTGGAACATACCTATGCTCAATGCAAGGAAGCATGTGTGGGATGAGGACACTCAGGGGAAGGTGTCCTCCCAGTAAGGGATGACCAAGCTACAAATGATATATAAAAGGCTCCGTTTGGATAGGATTGAGATGAGCTCGGGTTACATGGCTTATAACTCTAAAGCAGGGAGCCGACATAAAGCTCAATAAGTGAAGAAAAACACATGAAATGCAATTACAATTTGATATACAAGGGAGTCCCTGTGGGAGATGGCCAGCATAAAGTTCAAGAGGGATATGAAGCTTTTGCTCAAGGACATGACAGGACTATAAGGGACTCCCAAACCTAGTGGATAAATCTCAGCATGGATACCACTTTATAATGCAGGATCTAACTAGGGCACCCATGAATAGGAAGGCTCTACCACTTAGATAATGCCATTTCTAATAGTGGTATGAAGGTTCCATGACATTACGAAGTGGGTTCGTACCTATAGTCAAGGTGACATGGTCATAAGGCGATGCATAATGAACGTGGATGTGGTCCTAACCTATATGCCAGTTCAAAATTATACCTGCAATAGATATGAATGGGTTAAAGCCTCGGAGAGAGTGTACAAAAAATGGACCCTACACGACAACAATATTAGTCCAAAACAATAAGAAACAGTTAGTAAAAGAGTCAAAACTAGAGGATATAGGGAGGATTGATCATGGAAACTATATTCAAAGGAAACAATGTAGTGGATGATGGGACATAAGAACAAATGTAAGGTGGAGACCCAACATTCACGTACGAACTACCACCCCCATGAGAACGAACACTAGTGTTAAGATCGGGTGAAGGGAGTGAAAATCCTCCACAAATGGAGTAGAGGGTGGAATATGACCACTCTCGAATCTATGAACAAGGTAAGGGGTTGTAGTGCCCCCAGTCCAACACCAGGGTCCACACTAGGACCTGGAGTAGGTGACGAGATACTAGTAGTGATATCAGGCATATCAAACATAAAAGGACCCAAACTCAAGAGAATGTAATATACTCAAGTAATCATGATCCCTAAATCCAACTAACGTACAAAGAGCACACTCCTCAAAAAATCTAAGCCAAGTGCAAGCAAGCCAAGAGGGAGGATAAATGATCTCTCGAATGTAGCAGGTTTTTCTCGCCTAGGAGAGGCCTGAAACTACCATACACTGCAAGCAGAGGTGTGTAACCAATTATAGTGGCCCTCAGCTTCAACATGTAAAATGTGATGTTTGACCCCTACATGGCCAGGACACTCATAGAATAACCTTTGCGAGTACCCCCTGTGATACCTAAGGTCACCCCAATATAACCAATGCTCAGGAAGACAGTCGCAGGAAGGATCTATCGTATGGGAAGGATAACAAATCCCAAAGCTCAAAAGCACCAAAGGTACCTCAAAAGCCCCCAGATACAAATAAGCTCCTGGAAATATATCCGGCATTGAACAGAGAGTGGCAAGGGCACATCCCCACCACAAACGTGTAGGTTTCCTCATGCTTAACTCCTGTGTAAGAGGAGCCTCCTGAGAACACTAATTATTCCAAGGATTTCACTCTCTCACCTGGACAGATACCTACTGTGTTTTGTTTAGTAGTCTTGAAGAAATTTACTCACACAATCTATTCCAAGACTCTAAAACCTAAGCTTGTTGATGTACCCTATCAAATAAAAATGTGTAATTCATTTTAAATTAAGCGTTGATTTTAAGGGCTGTGATTACTCAAAGGATATGACTGTGTAACCAATGATGTTATGACTCAACAATGAAAGTAAATATTCATACCTAACAAAAATGCCAAGTGCAATTCGTGTTGAATGAAAAAAGGGTATGCCACTATATGAAATGCACAAAAATTCATTTCTTTCCAAATTCCAATGCAACCCTTCCTATATGAAATCCTAAACACAACTCTCATCCAAGCAATCCAATGCAAGTATCTCCTTAAATCCATATGTGAGACTCAAATAAGAATGCAATAATTATATTGTATTTTCAATATAAAAGAATGAAAATGCAATAAAAGACTTTAAAATTTTCGGTCTCTAGAACAAGCATCAAACACAAGCCAAGCAAGACATCGAGACAAAAAGACTAATGCACTAATGACAAAACAAAAAAGAAGATAAATGACTAGAACTACTTTCAAAGAAAAATCAATGAAAATGGGTCTCTTGTCAAAAAAGAAGCAGTCAACAGACAACATCAATACCCAAGAAGAACCAACCACACTCACAACCCACCCAACAAATTTCCACATCAAAAAATTAACCAAAAGGGAGGATGTACACAAATATTTAAAGAATAGTGGCATATGTACACGACTTTTCAATTGAAACCCGCGTATACAGAGAAGAAAGCAGTAAAAATCAAGCCAAGGGTCAAACCATTCTAGGGGAGTGTCAATGGATGAACCTACTACTATATGTGACACATAAACGAGGAGAAACAGAGAGCAATTCAAGAACATTGTGCACCAAAACCCCAAATAAAAACAAGGAACCTCCCCAACGGAGTCGCCAATTTTGTTACGGAGCGAAAAGTCTTATGGCTTGGGGTAGACCACAACAGACTGAATGACACCAGAAATCAACCAATTCAAAATGAAAGTGAAACAAATGCATCTAACACTAAGGGATATGAAGCGTACCTTATTCTAGATGGTTGATGTAGATCCTCGTTGAGCTTTTCCAACATGCTTATATTTACAATTCACTCTCAAAAACATCAAACAAGATAAGCATGCTATATATCAGAGTGTTATGCCTACTCTAGAATTGTTGAAGCCTGGGTTGTGTAGGTTGCTGGAATAAGGTTCCCAGGCTCATAATAGAGGATGAAAACCTAGACAAAGGCTTCAGGTAATCCTGCACAAGTATCACCCTATCCTCAAGCTATTTGGTATGGTTAACACCCACGGATACTAAGGCCTCCGCTGGAAGTTTTGGTTCTATAATCCTAAGAAGATATGTTTTCCAATGAAGGAAAACTGAATGGAAAAGAAAGTAAAAGGAAAATCCAATCTAACTCTGAAAGAAAAGTAAACTAAGTCTATACTACTCTGAGAAAGGTGATTGGTTTGTTCACAAGTTAACTCAAGATGTAAGATAGATAAGCATCTAATTAGATCGACATACATGCAAACCAGATCATTTACTCATCAATTCAACTTACTATCACCTATTAAAAATTGACTAACAATAATTCAAATATTAGCACATTCGATGTTAACCTGTAGATAACATGTTAATTGAAAAATCAACATAAATGTCAAACTTACTGTAAGATCATTTGCAAAAATAGATAACGATTTTAATAGAATAAACTCTCTTAAAACTTTGTCAATGCATAATCATTAGCAGAGATAAATCAAGGCTATAAATGTATGGATTTATTGATTGCAAAATATAGACAGTAATAGTGATTCATCTGAAACACGAAAAATCATTATTTGTCAAGGAAACTTAATCAAATAAAAGAATAGAGATATGAAAGAATATCATCACTATATTATATAAAGCTTGCAAAAAATTACAAAACCTCAAAAGATAGAGTGTCTCCATCTCTAGTCCATATTTTTCCCTCCCCTCAAAAGTCCCTATTACATGTGAAGTCTACCCCTTAAATAATTATTACAAAGAATAGATCTCCATCAAACTGGGATCAGAAAAACCAAATAAAGCTAATAACCAAGAAAATCCCGCCATTTGTTCCAAATCTCCAATAGTTATGCTATGTTGGGATAGTTAGCTGATTCAAAGCCAAGTTGATGATCACATCTATAATTCTCCATTTCATTTTTAGCTAACTTGTGCCAGATGTGGAGGTAAATGTGGATCTTTCCCTCAAGAGAAAGAGGTTGTCTGATTAGCTGATCCACATCTTCAATGCTAACATGATCGTGTTCTTGAATTTTCTCCTTGGCTTCATCACGTTGTTGTTCAACCTGCTCGATCATCAGTATCGACGAACAAGCATTCTCAATGAGATTTACTGTGGGAAAACCCAAGGTTTCCATTATGCTATCAACAACATACCACCTTCTTCCACATATAGCATGTGCCTTTTTTATAGTATCCTCAATCATCTCATTCATATTGAGCCAAGCCTACAGTACAGTTCTAATCTTCTTTAATTGAAAACTGCTAATGGCTATGACATTTTATGGTTTATCTTTCATATATCTTTTCCAATCTAGAATGTTGTCATAAGCCTTAGAAGCTTGCTCTCTCTTTTCTACTTTATCTTCAAGGAAAACATACAGCTTACGAAAAGTAGTATGGGTTTCAAAAATATCATCCAGAGTTTGGAAAAGCTCACTTATCAATTCATAATGTTCCTGATTAGTCTTGATGGTTAATTCCTTAAACTCCTATTGTGTAAACCTAGAAAACGTAGAAGAAGATGCACTTGCAGTTGCATCTTCATATTGCTTTTCAAGTAGAGCTGTCCTCTGCGAGAATGTAGCACTTGCGGTCTTCTCATTTTGCAACTCAATCTGAAGGGAAGTATTCTTTACCTATATTTCATTGTACTTATCTTGAGATGCATTCATAAGATCGACAACATAAGATTCATGCTCCCTTTTGTTTTGTTACAAACTCTTCCTTCAACTTGATTATTTCTTCTTTTCTTCTGTCAAATTGCCTGTTTAATGCATTCACTGCATGGAAGTTTGCACCTGTGAATGCTCCCAAAGCAGCGACAGTATCTGTAGCATTTACCTGAGGATCACTAGAATGTTGAGTCCAAACTATTTTGTTGGAGAGAGATGCATCTATACCACCTTGATCTCTGCTTCTCTTTTTTCCCTTCTTAACCACTGCCTTATCAGATTTGTTGTAGTAGTAGTCCCCAAGGGAGATTACTATATACTCATTAAACTCATTTGTTGACTCAGTAGCTGAGGAAGTCCCAACCACTGTGGAAACCAAAGAGGATGTCTGAGTGATAGTGGGAGAAGGCATAGGCAAAGTAATGTGGGTAGTGACTAGAGGAGAAGGAATGTTTGGATCAACAACTACTTCAGAATTTGAAAAGAAGATTGGGGTAGTGGAAGTTTCAGAGGGTGAAACATGAATGCTAACAGCTGGAAGTGATGATGTAGGTACCAAGATATTCTCAGAAACATATGATGACGATAAATTGAATGAAGGTATATGCAAAGGGACCTTCGGGGAATTACAAATTTGGGAATATTCAGCAGTAGACCATAGCATAGGGGTTTGAACTGAGACGGATGTGATGGGGAAAGGTATGGAGATTACATTATGGTAAAGTTCAGAAAGTGAAGGGGATGTTGCTGCTCCAACATGCAAAGTAGATAAATCTTGTATATATGAAAGGAGCAATGTTGAAGATGAGAAATTAGACCTAGGGGTGAATTGTGGAAATTTGGGAACAGGGATGGAACCCTTCTTACCATTACCATTAAATAAATCCTTGAAGGCTTGCAAATAATTTCCAACTTATTCAGTGACAGGCACTGGGGGAAGTTCTTCTTCTTCAATATCAGAGCCAATTAAGTCTATAGTATGAGTTGGAGAAGAGGAAATATGAACCTTCTGTCCTTTAAATGACTTAACATCAGCCATCACTTGATCATCACCTGTATGAGCGACTGCAATGGTCATCTGAACATGAGAAATAGATTGAGTAGCTGCAACTACTTGAGTGTCCAATACAGAATTTATCATTATTAACTTCTGTTTTGACTGCTGGGAAGTATGCATTAAGGCCTTCACTTGTTGAGCAACACTTTCCTATGGAACGTCCTCCATAGGACCTTTTCCTTTATCTCCAGCTGAGCCAGTTTCCCCTGATAGAACTTTTGTTGCTTCGGCTTCTTTCTCTTCCATGTCCTTTCTTAGCTTTCCCTGGAGGTCCAATTCCCTTGCTCTGAATATATGAATCTTGTCTTTGAGTTCCTTTTGAAGCTAGAGGATGTGACCCTGCTCTTCTTTGCTTTTGGCCCTGGCCAAAACCTCTGAAAAGGTATCCATCCCTTGGTAAATAGAATCATCAGGGATATCTTCATGATCATAACCACCCTTGATATGATTCTTCTTGAAATGAGCATCAAGATATCCTTTGGGGTCATGTTTTCTCTTGCTAGAAAAACCAAGCTTCAAGGAAACTATATGGTCACTTAATTCTGCAACCCAAGTTGAAGTTGGGATAGCCAATGATCCAAAATTCAAAGGGAACTTAGGCCAACCTTTCCTTATGGGTCCAACAAGTTTCTTGTAAACCCCTTCAGTAACAGTCTGGAAATATACCTCCTCAATGACCAACCTGTTAGGGACAAATTTAGGCAACATATGGACAGTATTACTACCCCAAATCTTGAAATATGCAAAAGATTCGCTAACATACCAGTCACCCATTGTAGCAATAAAGGTCTTGGCTTCAGTCGAAAAGGCGGGATCCTCCTTCTTGAATATTAGAAAATAAATGCGTCCGAGGAAGTTTTCACAAATCTCATAGAACCTGGCTGCATAATTGGTATCCCACAATTTAGAATGGTAAATAGGCATTGGAGGGGCCGGTAAAGTCCAGTTCCATCCCAAATTGGGATAGTGGATCTTAATACAGAACACGTCAATGACAAAGGATGAAAAGAATAAATTGGGTTTCTTCCAGGAAGTAGCCTTTTGGTAGTCCTGGATAGCTTTATTAAGTTCTGGAGATAAAATAGAAGCCCACAGGAATGATTCACCAGTAGTAAGGACGTGATGAGCTATCAGATCCCATTCAGATTTGAAAACAAAGCAATTGGGAAGACCGTAAACTCTGCACAACATGGCCGCTAGTAAAGAATAGGGTTCCCTAAACCAGGTGACAGGATAAAGGTCATGTTTCCCCTACGATAATTTACTAGGCTCATTCATCCAAGATTTCAACATTTCATCAAAATTGAACCTGGTCTTAGAAGTCTTGGCGAATTCCGTGTCGAGGGGTTGTTTGGTTGGTTTAAGGCCATAAGCTTTGATAAAGATATCGGGATAGAAGGTAGCAAGCTGTGACCCTGCACTATCATTGAAGCAACGGTCTTTAGGATTTGCGTGTTCCACAATCCATTTGACTGGGTCATTATAAGGAAGAATGGCAGGTCTAGCGGCAGAGGCATTGAGCCCTGAGTCCCTAATTATTTGGTAGGCCAAGTGGTCGTTTTGTATGTTAGAAAATTCATCATTTTCCAAATTTCATATATCCTGGACCAATCAATTTGATAATTTTCAGTGACTCTTCAACTCGTGTCAGAGAAAATGCCAAAATTTGGGTCCTTTGTGAGCATGTCCCTCTGAAGGTTCTTGCAGCGGGTAAGACGAGATGTTATAGCCTATTTTTGCTTCTCGTTTTTATTGCATTTATTTGTGATTTAAAGCTTGGTTTGGTTCATTTATTTTTAAATATTTAGTTTCTAGGTTAGTTTTAATCTTTTCCTTTAATTTTCATGTTTATATTCAATAGAATTTATAGTCTTATTTTTTTCAAATTTTGGTTTGATTTATTAGAATTCATAGTTAGAGGGCTTATAAAATGTTTATATGAATTAAAAGGTCTTAAAAAATAACATAAAGTCTTGATCAAGGTTCTTTAACCAATGTTAAACCATTATCATGAATTATATTTTTGAAAATCATTAAAGCAAACTTTCTTGTAGCGCAAGCCTAGAAAAATTACACACATGCGCTACAAGAAAATCGCGTAGTTCAAAAATCATCATTTTTGGTTCAGATTTTTTAAAATTCTCACACATGAGATGTCATTCATACTTGGTTTATGGATTTGATACGTGTTTCCTCTAGAATGATCATTGTGATAGGTGTTAATCTTTCAAGCTAATCATCATGAGGGCGAGTCGTGGTGGTCTGTTGCAGAGTGATGGAATAATAATGATTAAAAATGATGAGACAAATTTGCCTTAAATTTCATATCCCTTGAAGTGTACAAAGATTAGATGAAGTTCGTGGCAAAGAATTAGTAGTGTGTAATCAAATTTTGAAATAGGTCGCAAATCTAGGGCTTTGAGGAGCATTTGTTTGGAGTTATCATAGTGGTCAGAGAAGATTGAGGAATGCAATTAGACACTTGATAGTCAAGAAAGCATGATTTCAACACCTGGATTCATCACTTTGACAGGTAGGCTGCGAATTGATATCAAAGTCTATGAATTTGGGTTTTTACTAAGCAAAGGATTAATGACGGAATTGAAAGAAGATTATTAGTATATAAACCTAATTCATACTAAATGATGAATTCTCTGTCAATAAAACTAAGGCATTAATCAGTTTAAACGAGAGAGTTCAGTTTAGGGTTTTAGGTTTCCCAATATAGCATTGTCTGTTAGATTGTCAAGACTTGAAGAGATTCAGAGTTTGTTTTATTGACAAAAGCAATTTGATAATTGTTCAAAATGAAAAGAAGTGGTAAGACCAATAGAGCAGAACCTTCAGACATGAGTTGGGTTCAAACTTTTCCAGATTGTGCAAAACTATTTTCAGAGGCAGGGTGTTAGTGTTTTTTGAAAGAATTGAAGGATATCACTCAGAAGTCTCTTATAAATTTTCTCAATGTTTAGAGAAGGATATGGTGACTTTTGATACTCTGAAGTTTAAACTGACCAAGGAATTGTTAGCAGAAGCTACAGGGATTTTAGATGAGGGTGAATACTCGTTTAAAAAAGTGCCTTTCACTTTTGATGCTCATAAATATTTACTTCCATATGTAGTAGCAGATTGGGGAAAGGGAGTACCTATTCAAAAATTTAAACCATAATGGATGGAGCCTATCAATATCCTACAAAGTTATATCACTTGTGAAGGGAGATTTGATTTTGTTTTTGAGTATCATTTTAGATTCTTGAAACATCTCAACCATGAATCCAAAATGAATCTCCCATTCTTCTTCTTGAAAAGTTTACAGAAGATGTCTAGCAGGGTGAAAGAACATCAGGATCACACCAAACAATCAATATTTCATCATGGGCTTATAAAAATAGTCATAAGCACTGTACTTTAGAAAAGAGAGAAGACATGGGAATATTTCCTATTTTGGTTTGGTTTCCAAACAGAGAAGGAAGAGTAGTCTCAAAAGAGACAGTTAGACAAAGGTCAAAATTTGATCAAGAAACTTAAAAAGAAAGTCACAGTCAAGAATGAAGAAGGTGGTGAACCAGGAAAATATTTGAACCAAGAATATGAAAACATTGAAATTGAACCACAAATTAATATTGAAGAAAACAAAGTTTCAAAGTCAGAAGTGAAGGAAATCGAACCTGTAGAAGATGCTTTACCTGTAGAATTGAATCAAGGTGTGGAGGAAGATGTAAAAGAGCAGAAGCAGATTCCTATTACAGTACTCTTTGAAGAAGAGGAAAGAACATGATCTGATGAAACTAGGGTTCATATCAAACAAGATATACATACACATGCTGAAGAAGAGATAATGTCACGAAGGAAGAAAATGAAAGTTGTTGAACTAGCTTCTATTACACATCAAGGGAAAGTTTTGAAAATGTTAGGAGAGGTTGGAGTAGTTTGGAGGCCCAAGACAAGGCCAAAGAACAAACTCAGATTAAATATGAAGAAGCTATTAAACCCTAAACTGACTGAAAAGAAGATTACAGTAATCAAAGATTCATCATCTCAGGAGAAATTAGAAGACAATGAAGATGAAAATAAAAAGGTTATGAAGGGTAAAAAACAAATAGTTTCAGAAGATAAACCAGTTTTCACTGATACCAAGATCTCATAAATATTCATGGAGGTTCGAAAGAAGATGATTCTAGAAAAAACATCAAAATGATTTAAAGAGCTCTTGTATAGAAAAAGGAGAGGTGGCTGAGAAATAAGCTCAGTGTAGTATTGAAGCTGAAGAATATTCATAAATTCCTATGACCTTGAAAGAGCATATGGAAGAAGATGAAGAAATTTTTAGGAAGCTGAAAATCCCTTGGATACTTGGAGGAATGCAGCCAATTCTAGAAGGAAAATGCATTGATTCTAAAAATGAAAATTTGCAGAGGAGTATTAAGCAATACAAGCATCAAATTGAGTACCTGCATGAAAGCAATGAAGGATTAGTGACCGCAAATGAAAGACTGAGAGAAGATTTGGAAGAAGTAAATAGTCACTATCAGGAATTGATTTTAGTTTCTAAAGATGCTTTAAAAAGAAAGAGACAGACAAAGACCCTCTTTACAGAATTAAAACAAACTATTCAAGAGTTGACACAACAGAATGAGGAGCTGACAAAAAGAGTTGCATATTTGGAAGCAGATCACCAGAAAGCTAGAAGGAAAACCCAGGCTTGAGAGGGAATTGCTCTTTTAACAGAGGCAGCAAAAGACTTGTAAAAGTACTTTAAGAAGAAAAGTTATTAGTTAGTTTGAAAAAGTTATTTCATTTTTGTATAATGATAGTTTATATTGAATAATTCGATAGATGACCTAAAAGTAGTTTTGGTTCAGTTATGTAACTGTTTTTGAAGGAACAAGATAAATGTGAATCTGGGAAAGGACCAAGGGTTCATTTTTTTGTTGCAAGGGGAGGCTATCAGGTTGTGGTTTATGAGCTAAGTGTAAAAAACTCTTATGTGTTTTTGATGATTGAATTATGAAATATATGCGACTATAAGCCCTATTTATACTATTGACTGGTTTCATTTCTGATTTGTGTTAATCACTCAGTTGATATACTCATTTCCTGTTTAAGGTTTTTATGCATGAAATGCTTGTTGACTGTGGGTGGAATTAAGCACTGTGATTATTGTGTTTGGATTATAGTTGATATGTTATGCATCTCATTCCTTCAAATGCTCATGATTTAGTGTTTGATTTGGTTTCATGAAGTTTCTTCCCTCTTGTCTACAAATTGTACAACCAAAACCATAGAAAAACTTATTTTACTTAGTTGTGTTTATTGAGATTGTGTTGGATTGTTATTTCGTAGTCTGAGAAAAATTTCTAGCACAAACATCTTTGGCGCCGTTACCGGGGATGAAGCTGAAAGCCTATTTTCCCTGGGTTACTTATGTTAGAAAAGAAGGACTGCAGAGCAATAACAGATATACAATTAAATCAATAAACAAGATGCAAAAAACATTAAAACATTACAAAGAGACACAGATATAACGTGGTTCACCCAAACGATGGGCTACGCCCACAAAGAAATTTTCCAGTCCTTTTATTACAGTCTAGAAAGATGAAGGGATACACCTTGCAGCAAAACCGCTGCACATCCTCTTCACACTCTCATAGTCTCTCTTGCAATACAATACAATACCATGTTAGAAGCCGATTTACAATGCTTTCTTTTATAGGGGAAATGCAATGGAAAAATTCTAGGGTTAACCCAATACCATGGGTTCGTAATACTGTTGGCCAACACACATCCCAATTTTTTTTTTTCGAGGGAAGAGCCACCAAACCCCTATTTTATTGGGGGCGCTGCCCCCAAACCCCAAGGCAGGGGGAACGAGTGTACAGTACTCCTGGGTTACAATCACAACTGAATAATATCTCTATATCTGGAAGATTAGGCTCCACAACCAACAATCTCCCACTAGGAGACTAATCATAACAAATCCACCGCTATTGCACTTGTTGGACTATGTTCTGGACCTTGGACTTGGAAAATTTCTTCTTTTCACCTTCATGCTTTAAGGCCAATAGAAACTGAGCAGGAACTCAGTTTCTCTCTGGTTACTGCCTTTGTCAACATGTCTGCAGGATTCTGGCTAGTGTGAATCTTTTCCAGTTTTAACAGTTCTTCATCTAGAACAGATCTTATGAAGTGGTACTTGAGTTGTATATGTTTAGTCCTCAAATGAAAGGCTGAGTTCTTTGCAATATGAATGGCACTTTGGCTATCACTGTACAACCTACTATTCTCCTGTTTCTTACCCAATTCTTCCATGAACCTTTGTAACCAAATCATCTCCTTACTAGCCTCTGTAGCAGCAACATACTTTGCTTCCATTTGTGAAAGTGCAACAACCTGTTGCAATTTTGAAATCCAACTTACTACTATTCCACCTACAGTGTACACATACCTTGTGGTGCTCCTCCTTCTTTCTTTATCACCAGCCATATCTGCATAAACATATCCCTATAGAATAGTGTCTGAACCTCCAAAATATAATGCATGAGAAGTGGTGGGCCTCTCAAATACCTGAGAATCCACTGTACTGCTTTCCAATGCTATTTACGTGGATTATTCATATTATACCTTCTCACAAATCCCACTGCATGTGCAATATCTGGTCTTGTGCACACCATGGCATACATCAAGCTCCCAACTGCTGATGAATAGGGAATCTTGGACATGCAATCTATCTCTTCCTGTGTCTCTGAACACATATGCTTGCTTAGTTTGAAATGGCTTGCCAAATGTGTGCTAATTGGTTTTGCATTCTGCATTCTAAACCTATGCAACACCTTTTCTATGTACTCACCTTGAGACAATGTCAATTTGCGATTTTTCTTGTCTCTTGTTATTCTCATACCAAGGATTTGCTTTGCAGCACCCAAATCCTTCATCGCAAATGATTTAGCTAGTTTTATTTTGAGCACATTTATATCCTGCATGTTAGACCCTAGAACAAGCATGCCATCCACATACAATAACAAGATAATATATCTTCCGTTATCTAGCCTCTTGAAATAAACATAGTGGTCAGAATGACATCTATCATAACCTTGTTCTGTCATAAACTTATCAAATTTTAAATACCACTGCCTTGGAGCTTGATTCAGGCCATACAAGCTCTTCTTTAACCTGCAAACCAAATTCTCCTTCCCTTTGACCTCATACCCTTGTGGCTGCTGCATATAAATATCTTCCTCCAAATCCCCATGGAGAAAGGCCGTTTTTACATCTAATTGTTCAAGATGCAAATCTTCTACTGCCACTAGACTTAAAATAGTTCTAATTGAAGTCATTTTAACAACACGAGAAAATATTTCATCAAAGTATATACCTTTCTTTTGTGCGAACCCCTTTACAACAAGTCTAGCTTTGTACTGCTTCTTTCCTCCATATTCTTCCTTCAACCTGTAAACCCATTTATTCTGCAATACCCTTTTTTCCGTAGGCAACTTAACTAGATCCCAAGACTGGTTTCTTACCAATGAGTCCATCTCCTCATCCATGCCTTGCTCCCACTTCTTTCTAGTTTCTACCTGCATTGCTTCTTCAAAACAGTCTGGTTCACTAGAATCAGTCATCAATAAATAATACAGTGAAGGAGAGAATCGTTCAGGGGGTCTACTTAACCTGGTAGACTTTCTTACAGTTGTAGGAGTTTCAGGTACCTGCTGCTGCTCTTGATTTTTTGGTGATTTTGGAACTTCATTTTCTTTGATTTCATCAAGCACTGTGTACTCTATGTTTTCCTTTTCTTCTTTCTTTCCCTGCAACTGATATTTGTACATGAACTTTTCATTGAATACTTCATCTCTAATCCTAATGATTTTGCGATTTTTAAGATCCCATAAGTGATAACGAAAATCATCAATCCCGTATCCAATAAAGGTACATTTCTTGGATTTAGCATCAAGCTTTGTTCTATCATCTTTATCAATATGGACAAATTCTTCACAACCAAAATTTCTCAGAAATGAGTATTTTACCTATTCACCTGTCCATGCCTCCTCTGGAATTCCACCATCCAAAGTTCTTGAAGGTCCTCTATTTATTAAATAAATAGCAATGTTTACAGCATCAGCCCAAAACTATAAGGGAAACCCTGCATGCAATCTCATACACCTTGCACACTCCATGATTGTTCTGTTCATCCTTTATAACACACTATTTTCTTGGGGTGTTCCAGGGACTGTCTTCTCTCTGCGAATCCCATTGTGTGAATAGTAACTGTCAAACTCCTTGCTGTAGTACTTGCCTCCATTATCAGATCTGAGACATTTCAACTTTTTTCCTGTCTCATTCTCAGCCAAAGCTTTTCACTTCTTAAAAGTATCAAACACATCAGATTTCTGTCTAATGCAATAAACCCAAGTTTTTCTAGTTGCATCATCAATAAAAGTAACATAATAACGAGAGCCACCAAGAGATTGTACCTGAGCAGGTCCCCATACATCTGTATGGACAAGATCTAACTTTTCACTCTTCTTTTGTTTCCCAACCCTGAGAAATATAACTCTCTTCTGTTTTCCATAAACACAGTTCTCACAAAATTCCAAACTTACCTGCTAGATCTGGAAGCAGTTTCCTTGAGTGGAGAATCTGCATCCCCTTCTCACTCATGTGGCCAAGCCTATGATGCCACAACGCTGCACCTGTTTCTGTGGAAGCTACATAAATAGAATAATCAGTATTATGAGGACATAAATATAACGTACCTATCCTATCTCCTTTTGCAATTACCATTGATCCTTTACTGACCTTCCACAACGTTTATCCAAACATAGACAAACAACTGCCATCTCCCAACTGCCCTGTTGAGATCATATTTCTTTTCATAGCAGGAATGTGCCTTACATCTTTTAGAAACCAGTCATTTCCATTATTTATCTTAATCCGTACCTTACCCTTTCTAACAATTTTACATGGTTCATCATCCCCCAATAACACATGCCCAAAATCATCTTGAACATAATCATAAAAGAATTTCCTATGGGGTGTAGCATGACATGAATCCCTTGAATCTACTACCCAGTAATCACTAGTATTATCTAATGCAAGAATCAAAGAATCTTGTAACAAATCACCTGCTACATTAGTTTTTTGGGTAGTCTCTTGCTGCCTTTCACTTTTCTTCTTTGGTGCTTTGCAGTCTTTCTTTACGTGTCCTTTCTTACCACAGTTTCAGCACTCTATTTTTCTGAATCTGGACTTGGATCTTCGCTTGTTATACTTGCCATGATTTCCTGGGCTCCTTCCTCTCTCGTTTTGTCTCCCTCTTCTCTCCATGGTCAACGCATTACTTGATGTCTCACCTGTGCTTTTTCTTCGCATTTCCTCGCTAAGAATAACACCAACAAGATCATCAAACTTAAGAGTGTTTGAACTAGGGACGTAGTTACTTACAGCCATGACCAAGCTATTCCAGCTTTTTGGCAATGAGCACAAGATTAGAAGATCCCTAACCTCATCATCAAAGTTCACTTTTACAGAACTTAACTGACTGGTAAGTGTACTAATTTCATTTAAATGGTCAGCAACAGATCCACCTTCTGACATCTTCATATTAAATAAACGCTTCATTAAAAATACCTTGTTAGAAGCCGAGGGTTTTTCGTAGAGCTTACTCAATGCGCTCATTACACCCTCTGTTGTTTTTTCTTTCGAAATATTGAAGGCCACCGACGAAGCCAGGCATAGCTGTATTGTTCCTAGTACCTTTCTGTCAAGAACCTCCCATTCTTCATCCTTCATAGCTGCTGGCTGTTTTGCTTTTTCGCCTAATGGAAGGTACAGATCCTTCTGGTACAGATAGTCCTCCATTTTCATCTTCTATAACTGATAGTTTTGGCCATTAAATTTCTCGACCCTAAACTTTCCTTCTTCCACCATTGCTCCCACTTGAACCAGGAACCCTTCTTTTCTGCGAGTTTACCAACCAAATAGACCTTTTGGCTCTGATACCAATTGTTAAAAAAACAGGACCACAGAGAAATAACATATATACAGTTAAATCAATAAATAAGATGCAGAACACATTAAAACATTACAGAGAGACACAGATATTACATGGTTCACCCAAATGATGGGCTATGTCCACAAAGAAATTTGCCAGTCCTTTTATTACAGTCTAGAAAGATGAACGGATACACCCTGCAGCAAAACCGCTGCACTTCTTCTTCACGCTCTCACAGTCTCTCTTGCAATACAATACAATACCATGTTAGAAGCCGATTTACAATGATTTTTTTTATAGGGGAAACACAATGGAAAAATTCTAGGGTTAACCCAATACCATGGGTCCGCAATACTGTTGGTCAACACATATCCCAATTTTTTTTTTTCGGGGGCTCTGCCCCCAAACCCACATTTTCTCGAGGGCACTGCCCTCAAACGCCAAGGCAAGGGGAACGAGTGTACACTGCTCCTGGGTTACAATCACAATTGAATAATATCTCTGGATCTGGAAGATTAGGCTCCACAACCAACAACTCATCATTTCATTGGTTTTGAGAGGTGGATTTAAACCAGCAAATTTTAAAAGACTACTTTTCACCAAATATTTCACAGTGGCTACTAAAGGAGTTGGAACAAGAAATAGCTCTAGTTCACCTTTACAATTTGGTGTCTCAGACCCAGAACAGATTTTGAAAACAACTAGGAAAATCAAAAGGTCTCAGTCATGCTCAGTTTTATGTAGCCCTAATTAATTTGACCTACTGTCACCCTTTCCACTTTCTAAGGAGGAAAAACAAAATCTGTCTTGACAAATCGATTGGCGACTCCACTAGTTCAAGATGCACAGGCCAAAGACCATGGAATCCATTATGGCTCGAAGGTTTGCACCTTTCATTTTTTGCGATGTTCCAGGTTTTCCAAATCCAGTACCTACTATGGATGTTTGGGGAGATTGTCTTCCACGGTTTAGAGAAAGCAAAGAGGATAATCCTTCAGATCACCTCATGAGATTTCATCAATGTATGGTTCAGTTAAATATACAGCATGAATATGTTCATGTATTCACTCGAGCAAGATGCATGAGAATGGTGTTTTTCTCTTCCCGCTGCTAGCATTTCCTCACTGAAAGAATTCCACACATGTTTTTGGAAACATTGTAAGTATGTGTTCTCAGTTGATTTTTTTTATAAAGATTGTTGTGAGCAGGCTAATTTTTATAATACAATTTCCGATTCAAAAAATCATGATGATAAGTATAATCAAGGATTCAAAACATATCATGAAGAAGTTGTAGTTTCAGAATTTGTTGAAGATGAATAGGTAACATTTTCAGATACTGCTGTCAAGGAAGAATTCCATGATCATTACGATAATCAAGTTGTTGTTTTAGGTCAAGTTGAAGATTATTCTAGTGATGAGATCAGCAGAGATAGTTTGGAATATTCTCATAATGATTTCAATAGTCTTAATAATCATTTGAATGCTAATCCTGTTGAAGACTAATCTCTTCTTCAACAAACTGTTGGAAATCATTGTTGTGTTAAAGATCGGTTTTGTATTGAAGAAACATACGAACCTTCAGCATTATCATTCGAAATTTCACAGAATAATCCTCATTATGATGAAAAGATTAGGCTTCCAAGACAAGAATTCTGTGATGAATTATATTCTATTCCTTTTTGTTTTGATACTAAAATCGATGAAAGCCAGGCTGTTCACATTTTTTCAGAAGTTTCTTATATTCATGGTTATGATAAATCTACTGTTCAAAACCATTATGAAGATGCTCTAATTTTTAATAAATATGTTGATGAAATTAAAAAGAAAGATTGAGAAATGTGTGAGGTGTGTGATATGGCACAATCTGATCAGCAGATTCAGGAATGCATTCAGTCCATTATCCTTGAACAACCAAAGCCAATGCATGATAGTTATCCATTTGAAGACAGTGTGGAAAAGGAGGTTCAGCTTGTTGACATTATTGATGATACTGTCCAAAAAATTCCGTAGCAAATTCAAGCTGATCCTGATGTCTTTTAGCGCTAATTCCTGCTTGATATTCATGGAACAAAATATTCTTATGGATAGCCTATCTTTTTCATAGAATAGGAAGAGGTAACTTTTGGAAATTTTTATGATCTAGTGGCAGATTATTTAAAGTCAATACTAAGTTATAAATCTATTATTTAAGAGACATCATTTGATGAAAGTGAGTATAAGTTGTTAGATCTTTGCGCTTCATGTTTTCCAATATTTCTGATTATATATATATTTAGAGTTCGAAACAAGTTTTGTTGGGTTGATGAATTTTTTTCCTGGTTACATTGGAAATGGGATTACAATTTGATTTAGTAAATGGAAGGTTCCTCATTTGAAAGAAAGAGATTTGATTTTCATTTTATATATTGGTTTGTGAAGAGTTGAATAAAGACTCCATGACCCAATGGAAGTTTTGCAGACTAGCAGAAAGCAGCACATAAGGCACTGATCTACAGGTTCTTGAAGCCTCACAGGGAGGTTTTCATCCCGCAGTAGGAGCCATATGTTATAGCCTATTTTTGCTTCTCATTTTTATTGCATTTATTTGTGATTTAAAGCTTGGTTTGGTTCAATTCTTTTTAAATATTTAGTTTCTAGGTTAGTTTTAATCTTTTCCTTTAATTTTCATGTTTATATTTAAGAGATTTCGTAGTCTTATTTTTTTCAAATTTTGGTTTGATTGATTAGAATTCATAGTTAGAGGGCTTATAGAATGTTTATATGAATTAAAAGGTCTTAAAAAATAACATAAAGTCTTGATCAAGGTTCTTTAACCAAGGTTAAACCATTATCATGAATTATATTTTTGAAAATCATTAAAGCAAACTTTCTTGTAGCGCAAGCCTGGAAAAATTACACACATGCGCTACAAGAAAATCGCACAGTTCAAAAATCATCATTTTTGGTTCAGATTTTTTAAAATTCTCACACATGATATGTCATTCATACTTGGTTGATGGATTTGATACGTGTTTCCTCTAGAATGATCATTGTGACAGGTGTTAATCTTTCAAGCTAATCATCATGAGGGCAAGTCGCGGTGGTCTGTTGCAGAGTGATGGAATAATAATGATTAAACATGATGAGACAAATTTGCCTTAAATTTCGTATCCCATGAAGTGCACGAAGATTAGATGAAGTTCGTGGCAAAGAGTTAGCAGTGTGTAATCAAATTTTGAAATAGGTCGCAAATATAAGGCTTTGAGGAGCGATTGTTTGTAGTTATCGTAGTGGTCAGAGAAGTTTGAGGAATGCAATTAGACACATGACAGTCAAGAAAGCACGATTTCAACACCTAGATTCATCACTTTGACATGTAGGCTGCGAATTGATATCAAAGTCTATGAATTTGGGTTTTTACTAAGTAAAGGATTAATGATGGAATTGAAAGAATATTATTAGTATATAAACCTAATTCATACTAAATGATGAATTATCTGTCACTGGAACTAAGGCATTAATCAGTTTAAACGAAAGAGTTCACTTTAGGGTTTTAGGTTTCCCAATATAGCATTGTCTGTAAAATTGTCAAGACTTGAAGAGATTCAGAGTTTGTTTTATTGACAGAAGGAATTTGACAATTGTTCAAAATGAAAAGAAGTGGTAAGACCAATGGTGCAGAACCTTTAGACATGAGCTAGGTTCAAACTTTTCCAGATTGTGCAAAACTGTTTTCAGAGGCAGTGTGGTTAGTTTTTTTGAAAGAATTGAAGGATATCACTCAGAAGTCTCTTATAAATTTGCGCAATGTTTGGATAAGGATATGGTGACTTTTGGCATTCTGAAGTTTGAACTGACCAGGGAATTGTTAGCATAAGCTACAGGGATTTTAGATGAGGGTGGCTACTCATTTAAAAAAGTGCCTTTCACTTTTGATGCTCAGAAATATTTACTTCTAGATGTATTAGCAAATTGGGGAAATTGAGTACCTATTCAAAAATTTAAACCAGAATGGATAGAGCCTATCAAGATCCTACAAAGTTATATCACTTCTGAAGGGAGATTTGCTTTTGTTTTTAAGTATCATTTTAGATTCTTGCAACATCTCAGCCATGAATCCAAAATGAATATCCCATTCTTCTTCTTGAAAAGTTTACAGAAGATGTCTAGCAGGGTGAAATAACATCAGGATCACACCAAACAATCATTTTTTCATCATGGGCTTATAAAACTAGTCATAAGCACTGTACTTCAGAAAAAGAGAGAAGACATGGGAATATTTCCTATTTTGGTCTGGTTTCCAAATAGAGAAGGAAGAGCAGTCTCAGAAGAGACAGTTAGATAAAGGTCAGAATTTGATCAAGAAACTTAAAAAGAAAGTCACAGTCAAGAATGAAAAAGGTGGTGAGCCAGAAAAATCTTTGAACCAAGAAGATGAATACATTGAAAATGAACAGCAAATTAATATTGAAGAAAACAAAGTTTCAAAGTCAGAAGTGAAGGAAATCGATCCTGTAGAAGATGCTTTACCTATAGAATTGAATCAAGGTGTAGAGGAAGATGTAAAAGAGTAGAAGGAGATTCCTATTACAGTACTCTCTGAAGAAGAGGAAAGGTCATGATCTGATGAAACTAGGGTTCATATCAAACAAGATATACATACACATGCTGAAGAAGAGATAATGTCATGAAGGAAGAAAATGAAAGTTGTTGAACTAGCTTCTATTACACATCAAGGGAAAGTTTTGAAAATGTTACGAGAGGTTGGAGTAGTTTGGAGGCCCAAGACAAGGCCAAAGAACAAACTCAGATTAAATATGAAGAAGCTGTTAAACCCTAAATTGGATGAAAAGAAGATTATAGTAATCAAATATTCATCATCTCAGGAGAAATTAGAAGACAATGAAGATGAAAATAAAAAGGTTATGAAGGGTAAAAACAAATAGTTTCAGAAGATAAACCAGTTTTCATTGATATCAAGATCTCAGAAATATTCATGGAGGTTCGAAAGAAGATGATTCTAGAACAACATCAAAATGATTTAAAGAGCTCTTGTATAGAAAAAGGAGAGGTGGCTGAGAAATCAGCTCAGTGCAGTATTGAAGCTGAAGAATATTGAGAAATTCCTATGACCTTGACAAAGCATATGGAAGAAGATGGAGAAATTTTTAGGAAGATGAAAATCCCTTGGATACCTGAAGGAATGCATCCAATACTAGAAGGAAAATGCATTCATTCTGAAAATGAAAATTTGTAGAGGAGTATCAAGCAATACAAGCATCAAATTGAGTACCTGAATGAAAGCAATGAAGGATTAGTGATTGCAAATAAAAGACTGAGAGAAGACCTGGAAGAAGTAAATAGTCATTATCAGGAATTGATTTCAGTTTCTAAAGAGGCTTTAAAAAGAATGAGACAGACAGAGAGCCTGTTTATAGAATTAAAACAAACTATTCAAGAGTTGACACAACAGAATGGGGAGCTGAGAAAAAGAGTTGCAAATTTGGAAGCAGATCCCTAGAAAGCTAAAAGGAAAACCCAGGCTTTAGAGGGAATTGCTCTTTTAGCAGAGGCAACAAAAGACTTGTAAAAGTACTTTAAGAAGAGTAGTTATTAGTTAGTTTGAAAAAGTTATTTCAGTTTTGTATAATGATAGTTTATATTGAACAATTCGATAGATGACCTAAAAGTAGTTTTGGTTCAGTTATGTAACTGTTTTTGAATGAACAAGATAAATGTAAATCTGGGAAAGGACCAAGGGTTTTTTTTGTTGTTGCAAGGAGAGGCTATCAGGTTGTGGTTTATGAGATAAGTGTAAAAAATCTTATGTGTTTTTGATGACTGAATTATGAAATATATGCAACTATAAGCCCTATTTAGACTATTGACTCGTTTCATTTCTGATTTGTGTTAATCACTCAGTTGATATACTCATTTCTTGTTTAAGGTTTTTATGCATGAAATGCTTGTTGACTGTGGATGGATTTAGTACTGTGATTATTGTGTTTGGATTATAGTTGATATGTTATGCATCTCAGTCCTTCAAATGCTCATGATTTAGTGTTTGCTTTGGTTTCATCAAGTTTTTGCCCTCTTGTCTACAAACTGTACAACCAAAACCCTAGAAAAACTTATTTTACTTAGTTGTGTTTATTGAGATTATGTTGACTTGTTCTTTCGTGGTCTGAGAACAATTTCTGGCACAACCACGAGCCATTTTCGAAATTGAAACACTCTGTTAAATGCATAAATCAGAAATAAAAAATAATTCAAACAAAACTACAATAAACAATTGAACGAAGAAATGGGCAAGACACCAACCTAGAATTGAATGCAATGGTAAAAATGTCCTCTAGTAAAAAAATGCAGTGAAAAACCCATGCAGCACAGTAATCCGCAGCAGTAAATATGGTAAAGAAATTGTACAATACCATCATATATATATATTTCCCATGGTCAAATTAAGATCGTATGATTATAATGAATCACCGGTTAGGATTAAATTATGCGGTATGTGGGACCACAATACGAGGTATTAAGCTTTATTCATCATCCCGCAATCCACATTCCGCAATTGCGGGATGCAGGAACTCAAAACATCGAAGTTTTATTCAACCCTTTTTGCAATTCACATCTCACAAATTGCGGGTTGCGGGTTACGGGATCGCGCAACAAAAATTATAAAACATATTACTTCTCGCAATCCGCATTCCATGAATTGCGGGTTGCGGGATGACCAAATCGCATATACAAAACTTTCCCGCATCCCACATTTTGCAATTGCGGGATGCGGGTTTCACGATAAAAAACTTTGCAAATTTTAAACTTCAAGATATCGCAATCTGCATTGCGGGTTGTGGGAATGACATAATATTTGGGAAAATATAGTCTTTTGCAATCCACCAAAGATACTAAAAACATGCACAAATCCAAATAATTTAGCTAAGTCAAACCAAAGAAACCATGATAAATATTATGGGGACCCTTAAAACGACCTAAGGAATTCAGAAAAATTACCTTGCATGTAAAATTGGGGGTTCCCATGTTTTATCCAAAACATGGGATTTGTTGTACCTACAACAAATGGCGACTGACTGGGAAGAACCAGTTATTGCGCCGAGAGGCGCTCTATAGCCCAATATGGGGGAGATCTTGTAACGTGATGTAACGTTAGTAACGGTTGTAACATGTCGGCAAAAAATAATAGTGATAGTGAATATTATGAGAGAGATCTTGTAACGTGATGTAACATTAGTAACGTTTGTAACATGTCGGCAAAAATAATATTGATAGTGAATATTATGGGAGAGATCTTGTAACGTGATGTAAAGTTTATAACGTTTGTAACATGTCGAAAAAAAATAATAGTGATAGTGAATACTATGGGAACGATCTTGTACCATGATGTAACATTTATAAAGTTTGTAATATTGAAGTAGCTAATGTAAAAAGTAGTAAATATTTTGTCGATCTAATAATGTAAGGTAATAAGGACAATAAACTCAGATAAAAAATTTAAATTTTAAATTATAAATTGGGCAACTTATATTTGTAATTTCAAATTTTAAATTTGATATTCAGCAACTTATATTGGGCAATGATGGGCGAATTCTCTATCTTCCGGGCTGAACACTGTGGGCGAATAAGACTGGCAAACTTCCGGGCTGAATACTGTGGGAGAGGGAAAGCTCAGCCATCTCCTCCCAGCCAGCCGGCGTGACCTCTCAGCCAGCCATCTCTTGCTCACGCCAGCGCTACCTCACACCTGCCTAATCTCCTCCTCACACCTGCCTAATCTTCTTCCTGCTGCTCATGCGACCTGCTATGCTCCTATTCCATATATTGTCATATATTGTCAAGCTAAAAGAGCATCAGATACCACCGAGACCTTCAAACAATGTTTGTTCAAGTACAAGTGCCAGAACTGAAACCCCTGTTTGTTTCCTCACCTCTGTGATTCTCTTTTATATGTTTCTTATCAAAATGTGTTAGAGGGGACCTATTATTAGGGAGACAAAAAAATGTCTACAATCTTGAAAAATTCTTGTCTATGTCATTATAATCTTACCAGAAAACATTCAGTAGTAATAGGCAACGATAGCATACCTGCCTGTATCTGTTCGTCCCTGGGAAGATAATAGACTGAAATCAATTCTTTATATAAAAAATATCTTGGATTACATTTCTCTATTTGGTCATGCCCATCGTCTCCTATGCTAAAAATCTGAAACTAAACTGGACTCTGCAAAGCATTCTATTCAAACACTTCTATGCTGTGAACCTACATTCCCATATCATTGCTTTAAATTTAAACTAACCTGGCATAGACAGTGCAACTGAAATTCCATGACTAGGCTATTCTAATTTGCAATTCTCCTTCTTGGTTCAGAATATGGCTCACTGAGATTATGCATGATATTTATGCAGAATCAATATCAATCCAAAACTGTCTCAGAGCTAGAGCTTGGGTAAGATGATCTTACCTGGGAAGAGCTCAGAGTTCGAGTGAATTTGCACAAATTCAATTCTATAGTGATTCCATCTTCCTTTTTCCATGCCCAGGTAAGGTGAATTCTGTGCTAGGAGGTAGTGACTCCTGACGCACAAAATTTGTGCTTAGTGAGTGAATTTGCATGCAATGATTTTGGTCGTGATGAATTTTCCAAGTTCCATACAAACATATGGGAAAAAATAAACAAGACCACTACTCATAGACACACAAAAAATAGCAACAAGATCCAAATTAAACTTGTATCCAATCCCATACAATCCCCTCGTATTTGATTCAAACAACGTATTTTGAATGTATACTGATTCCAATAAGTTCCATCAACGTTTAACCAGAAAAGCACCCATGAACCTCGAACTCATTCATATTTTAAACATCGTGTAAAACGAAATACAAATACATGGGCAAAATCCTTAAAAATTGGACCTATCTTGTATCAATAGACAATAGAATTTGTGAAGTTCAACTACATATTTCTACCTTAAATCATGGTCTCCCTTATTTATGGAGAAGTGGATGAAGACTACATCCTTTAAAAGCCATGGAGAGATACCAAACCCTTGGTGTATACAATGATATCAGGGTATACCAAGGCATTGCATAATGTGGGTCTTGCAATAACTAATATCTCTGTGGTAGCTCTGGAATGGAATTGCAAACTCTTATTTCTTTCATGAAAAGTCATCTCATAGTATGCAAAGAGTTCTCGGGGATGGATTTATGGAGAACCTACAGATATGGGCTATAGGTGTAGGTGATGATATTGGTGTTGAATATTTAGGAAGGGACCTTGGTAAAAGTATCTCCCATATCATTAAATTAAAAGAAGAGTCGACAAATTTCAACAAACAGTTATTCATTGACCCCCTTTTGCTTGTTGGAAGACTCGTTGAAATGTAGAACAATGGTGC
This sequence comes from Pseudotsuga menziesii, assembly GCA_001517045.1. NCBI lineage: Eukaryota > Viridiplantae > Streptophyta > Pinopsida > Pinales > Pinaceae > Pseudotsuga > Pseudotsuga menziesii. Next base: position 250,169 of record LPNX010082536.1, on the reverse strand, counting down.
CACATTTTGGGCATTCATGGACACACTTAGGGAGCATGTAATTGCGCTGAGAGGTGCTCTACATCCCAGTATTGAGGAGATCTTGTAATGTGATGTAACGTTAGTAACATTTGTAACATGTCAACAAAAAATAATAGTGATAATGAATATTATGGGAGAGATCTTGTAACATGATGTAACATTAGTAACCTTTGTAACATGTCGGCCAAAAATAATAGTGATATTGAATATTATGGGAGAGATTTTGTAACACAAAATAAAAAATAATATCTCTTTTGTAATGTTATTTTTATTAATAAAAAATAAATTTTCTAATAGGCCAAAATAAATGTTGGGCACAAAATCAATCTAATATGGGGGAGATGGTGTAATCTTCCTACCTAACAAAACAATTGGACATGGTTGCAAGGCATTCTAAACAACCCATGGTTTTATTGTACATGGTTTAGGAGGCTTTGCACATGGTTTTTAAACCATGTGCAAGGCCTCCTAAACCACCCATGGTTTTATTGTACATGGTTTATGAGGACCTTGCAAATGGTTTTAAGACCATGTGCAAGGCCTCCTAAACAATCCATGATTGTAGGAGGGCCTTGCATATGGTTTGAAAACCATGTGTGGGGAAATGATGCAATGTTCGTTCCTAACAAAATAAAAAATAATAAAAAATATTATATGTCGGCTATAAATAATATTAAATATTAATAACAATAAAATTATATGTGGACCTTAAATAAAAAGATGTGTCTTTTGGTTTGAATCAAATCAATAGATACCTAAGAAGAGGTTTGGACCTCGAGATATTTGATCCATCTCGGTGCTTGATAGAGCCTAGGATTTGGATCTACGCTGGTACATTAGACAACGCCAGCAACCAAGAGCAACCAATATTGTATGGGAGAGATGTTGTCATGTGATGTTGTCACGTTTGTAAGTGACGCTCTAATAAAATAATAATAAATTTTATACCCAACATGTCGGCCTACAGAAATTTAAAAAAAATAAAATTTTAAGTATCCCCCAAAAACAATGTCCGCCACACAAACAACCCAATATGGGGATATGTTGTACCTAACAAAAAAATAATAAATAAATAAATTATTGGCAAAAAAATATTGAAACCATGTGCAAGGCCTCCTAAACAACCCATGGTTTTATTGTACATGGTTTAGTAGGGCCTTGCAAATAGTTTTAAAGCCATGTGCAAGGTATCCTAAACAACCCATGGTTTTATTGTACATGGTTTATGAGGGCCTTGCAAATGGTTTTAAAACCATGTGCAAAGCCTCCTAAACAACGCATGGTTTTATTGTATTTGGTTTAGGAGGGCCTTACACATGGTTTTACAACCATGTATGAGGTAGATGTTTTGAATACTACTATACTTCAATTTATTCAATACATGAGAACCATATTAACATGATGCTAGATCTCACTTGAAGTTATATTTAGGATAGTATTAAAATGTATGTAATCTTTAGGTTTGAAACAATTTAATGTTTTCATTTAGGATAATATTGCAAGGCTTTAAATAAGGGTTTTTATATTATGGGACTATGAAATATAACTATTAAAATATGGTTTTTTAATAGTTAATCATTTATAATAATAAAAAATATTTTAAGAAATGTATATCGATAAAAAATTTTCTCAATTATATTTTAAATATGGGTTTTAAAATATAATTGAAAATATAGTCATTTTATGAAATAGTATAATATTATAATGTTTTAATAGTTTGAATAGTAAAAATGTTTTTAAAAAATAAGGTTTTTAAAATATAATTGAAAATATAGTCTATTTATGGAATAGTATAATATTATAATGTTTTAAGAAATTTAATGTTTAGTTATAATGTTTTAATAATTTAAATAATAAAAAAGTTTTTAAATCACATTTTTTCCAAATATGTTTTAAATAATTTTTTTTTTAATTATAATTGCACATATAGTCAAATTGAAAAGTGTCAGATTTGAAAATATATTGAATTTCAGTAATAGAATTTCATCAGCATTTCATTAACTTGCACAGTGAGTTTTTTCTTTGCATAGGTTTTAGTGTATGGTGTATTAATATTAATGCATAAATTAGTATCTACATTGATTGGTTCTAGTGGTGTATTAATACCTGGAGAGGTTTGCACCTAGAGAGTTTGATCCCTCTCGGTGCTTGATAGAGCCTAGGATTTGGATCTACGCCAGTCTCTGTAAAAAAAAAGCCTCTTTCAAACATCAAAACATGTCAGTGATAATGTAACCTAAGGCTGTGAAAAATGTTTATATAAGAACACAACCAATAAACAAAATTGTCAAAAAAATTGATTTATAAATTCCTATCCATGGTCAATTTAAAGATAATACAACTCTGGTTCATAAGGCATGAAAAAATAAGGATCTCTTACCCTCAAGCAGGCATAGGCACACAGTTTAAGTTGAACCTAGGAACAAACCTAGACATACTCTGGATCTCCAAACATAGGTCGTCGAGATTCTTAATATTTTTTTTGAAAGAATGATTGTATTGACATAAGACCACTGCCCCAAATTTGGTGACTAGTGCCATTCACAAACTTGATCCAGAAACTAAACAATTAAGCTCGGTAAGGAGACCTCTTGTCTTCCAGCTGTGAGACTGAAAGAAACTATCATGGCCTGGGAACCATCTAATGATAATTTTAGTCTGAAGTCAAATCCATTATCATAGCAGGGATGGCTAGTGATAAGACCCCCCTGTCCTTATGTACAATAATTGTCTTACTGAAGAAGCCAACATTCATTTGGACATGAATCGCAAGACACTACCATAGCTAGATATCCACATAACAATAGCGTTACTCACGGGTGCTTTGCAGATCATGAATGAACCAACCTGTGATAGGACCTTCCATCTTCTTGCGGAAAGTGAAAGCCACCTCCCCATTTAATGGTGAATATGCCATTCCACCAAGCATCTATGAACCTAATGGGTTGGTTCATGATGAGAATCCCATCTTGCAATCCATACTCCACAATCAATCATTATATTCTTTAGTGCGACTATGATGGGATCTAGAATAAATGAGGCCGACCAGGTTATGAAGGTATGTTGTAATGCTCTTATGAGACCTGAGACAAGAAGAACCGCTTACCTTCCCGGCCTCCATCACACGAATAAAGCATAAGTAAGATATTGACCAGTATCAAAAATGTATTAATCTAGAATCCTGCAATTACTGGTTTCCATTCATATATGAAACAGATCCTAATACAGGCTAGAAAGGTTGAAACTGTCAATGTATTAAGGTTTAGAGTGTTGAATCTTGAGTGAAACCGATTACTGCCATTACCAAATGTGCAGAGATTATTCAAATCCTACTAATATCAATTAAGCACTCAAAACAATGGAAGCAGAAAAAAAACGCACCAAACCTATGTACATGACTCATGAAAATTTTCAGGAAAAATACTTTTTAAGCAGGAAAACATTCACCGGGTAGGTTCCAATGACTCCCTCCAATTTCTGTAACCGAACAGTGCTAGGACCAATATTTTTCGTAATAATGAAAGGTCCCAGCCAAAGGCGCTAGAATTCCTCTGTTCTTCAGACCATTTAAATTGTACATCTTTTTTAACTAAATGTTGCAAGGGTTTAACAACTTGGGAAAATTTTGGTACAAATCTGCGGACAAAATTGATCTTACCCAAGAAAGACTACATTGATTTTCAGGAACCAGGGAGGCCGATCTTTGAGATTGCTTTAGTGCATCCTCAATCGATGATCATGCCTTCCTTGGAGACAATGAAACCTAATAACTTACCCTCCATAACCGCGAAGATAGAATTCTTGGGATTAAGAGAAATCCCTTATTTCCTGCATCTTTTGAACATCAGCTTCAAAGAAAACAAATGTTCATGTCATTTTTTAGAATAAATTGTTACGCCATCTAAATATACAACGAATCAATTATGAATTAAGCCCATGAAAGCTATATCCATAGCTCTCTAGAATGTAGCTCTTGCATTTATCATCTGAAATGGCATTCACCTGTAGGCAAATGTTCCCCAATGGGTTCAAAAGGTTGTTTTAAGCTGGTCGTCAGGCAAAAATAGGACTTGGTTGTACCTTGAAAAGCCATCAAGAAGTGAGAACATTTTAGATCTGAGCACCTTCTATAAAATATGCTCCATGGGAGGAACAGGGTAATTTTCCTTCTCAGAAGCTCTGTTCAAGTTTCTTAAGTCAACGCAGAGCCTAATTTTTCCATTCTTCTTTCGAACAGGTATTAAGTTGGCAATCCACTGTGTGTGTCTAACAGGGAATATGATTCTTGCTACCAGTATCTTATCGAGTTCTTTCTTAATGGAAGGTTCTAAGTTGGGATGCATTGTTCTCAACTTCTGTTGATACAACTTCACTTCAGGTTTCATCCGAATATTGTGGTGCATGGCGCTGGTATAGAAAGTCCTGAGTTCATCATACGTCCAGGCAAATATGTCTTTGAATTCCTCGCATAACTTGATAAAGCTCCTCCTTTCTTCATTGTAACAATGCATTTTGAGGTTGATAAAGTGAGGATTTTGTTTAGTTCCCAGATTGACAGGTGCATAATTGAGGGTTGAGATCTGGGTCTTGCAATTGGTGGTTTTCCTGAACTTGTCCTATAGATCGTAAAAATTTTCTAAGTTGATGACGAGCTTGGGAATAATATTGGAAGGGTCTGGTAGGGATTTTTCATGATAAGCCTCATAAATGGCCATGCCTTGAAATGTATCTTGGGTTGAAAGAAAATCTAGTATCTGTTGGTCATCGTCGAACACTTTCCAATTTGTGACATTGTTAGGAATGGAAGGCCTGTACATTAACTCAATTGAAAAGGTTTATGGAGACAAGCCTTTAGGAGGAATTACCCTAGATGCAATATTGGACAATAGATCGTCATCGAAAGTATGTGATCTAGGAATAGACTTGATATTAAATTCTAGAAAAGAGTTAGTTAGGTCTCTGATCAATATTTGATAATTGATTAAACGAGGAGAAAAGCAGTGTATTTGGTTTCTTACCTGTTTTACTATAATCTCAGAGTCTCCTATGCATTCAATCGCCTTTGCACCCATGTCAATGGCCTTTCCGAGTCCTTGGACTATTACTTCATACTCTGCTACATTGTTGGTGCATTCAAATTCCAGCCTTCATGCGATCATGGTCTTGGTCCCATTCAGATCTATGAGGACACACCCTACACCTACACCATCTTTGGACCTAGAGCCATCCAAGAATAACGTCCAAACAAAAGGGTCAATTCTAAAGTTAGTATTTATATTATAAACATGATGTACAATAGTACTAGAAAATGGCACAGAAGTAAGATGAGTAATTTGGGACTCTTTCTGTACATTCTCCACTGGAGAAATATCAATAGACAGATTTCCAAAGAATGTATTGAATGTAAAATGTTCTATTTGAGCACTAAAATAAGAGACAGATTCATTGGAGCCGTCAAGATCGGTCACCTTCTGTTTCATAAATGGTTCCCTGTTAACCTTGAGTTTGTTGGGCTTCCCATTTAGAGGTGACCACAAGTGAGACCAGTCGATAGCAAAGTAACCTTTTATTTTTTTCGACTAATCTCTGCTCAATAACATACCGTAAGTCTCTGGGATGTTTGCGATCACTATGTCAATGGTTTGATGAATTCTGGGGTCCGCAAACAATCTAAGTAGAACATTTCTTAGCCTACCTACAAATTTAACCTTAGACCTATCCAAATGGACAATCTGGATGGGGCAAGGTTCCTAAGTAGCATTCAACTTTTTACAGACAGACAGAGGCATCACATTAGATGAGGTGCCTGAATCTATCATGCAGTTGTGTACATTCCTATTGAATATCTCAAAAGTAAGTAAGAAAGGAGGGATCCCCTTACTTCCACGCTTCTGATTGTTTGGTCTAGGAGAAGTGTCAAGGTTAATATTTTGATTTTCCCTAGGATGTTTTATCATCATGATTTTAGGAAGGGAATCTCTTGTGGAAGGGATTTTGAGAAGATCAAATAATGATATATTGGCTTTGACTCTTTTTAGATCCTCAACCAAACTATACTCGGGCTCAGGAATGACAGTGTATTTCTGTGGTTGGGACTTACCTTTGCTGGGAGCTGATGTTGCAGGTGATGGTTCTTGTGGAGGAGGCCCTTTAGATCTAGTGTTGTGAGTATGTTGTAGATTGAAAACTACGTCAGGTTCTTCTTCCTCTTCTTTGGAAAAGAAACTTGCAATGCTAACCTGCTGGTCCTCTTCCTTTTCTTCTTGCGGGGTTGTGAATCCTAATTTGATCGGTCGTCAGAGGATTTAGGAGTGTCTTGTGTTCCTGTAGCCAGCGCTTTCAAAACAGAAAAGATTTCTTCTGAAGTGAATCCCTCACTAGGATTTGGAGGTGGTGGATTTTGAGGACGTTGGTGTTAAAATTTCATATGCTTAGCTAAAACATCAGTATTTCATTTCATTTCCATAACAAAAGCATATAAATAGGATCACTGAAAGAAACGGTATCACAAGAACAACATAGATTTATCCTGGAAAAACCCAACAAAAGCTTCCTCAATATAGATGCCCCAAAAGATAAAAGGTAAAACCAAAAGGCTGATCAAATACTGATCCTCCTCCTTCTCCAGCTAGTTCTCTCTCCTCCACTAATGCACTGCACGAGTGTGTGTGTTCCAAATGAGGAGTGCCAAACCTCTATTTATATTCATCCGTTCACTTTAATAATTAAATCTGACATGTAGGCTTGAGTTAATCATGTAGGCTCAAGTAACCACACTGGGGTGCTAATGACCCACCTTTACAAATAGAGGGGACTACCTCATGACTCTTATTAGTTCTTTTGATTAGAAGCATCGAGGTACAAAGTAATATAAGTGGTTCTCCCGGTAGGACCATCGAGGACCACAAAAAGATACATATAGAATATTCTTCGAAGTTATAATATTTCAACACTCCCCCTTACATAGAAGGGTATTCTACAACAACATCAACAACAACAATAGTAGGAGAGAGATAGAGGTAATCATCAACATCATCAGGGTAACACATCTATAAATCATTGGAATATTTTCAACATCTTCATCTTCAATCTTTAACGATAGCAACTCTTTGACCTTTCAATCAGCATCAACTTCTTCAGCACTTTGACCTTTTGATCAACAACATCTTCAGCACTTTGACCTTTTGATCAGCAACAACATCTTCAGCACTTTGACCTTTCGATCAGCAACATCTTTAGCACTTTGACCTTTCGATCAGCAGCAACATCTTCAGCACTTTGACCTTTCGATCAACAACATCTTTAGCACTTTGATCTTTTGATCAGCAACAACATCATCATCATCACACTCTGATCTTTAGATCATAAACATCATCATCATCAGCAACAACCTGCAAACCACAGTACAAAGACAAAGAAGTCTTTGGATTTCTTTTGGACTTAAAGTCCAGGGATGATGCAATCCTACCACATTCTCGACAACCGAAGTCACCAGATTGATTACGGGATAATCAGTCCCTATCACTCTAGGAATAATTCCAAGGATGATGCAATCCTACTACCTTCTCGATGACCGAAGTTCACCGGATCTGTTATGAACAGAAGTTCAAGGATGATACAATCCTACCACCTTCTCGATGACCGAAGTTCACCGGATCCGTTCTGAACCAAAGTTCAAGGATGATACAATCCTGCCACCTTCTCGATGACCGAAGTTCACTAGATCCATTCTAAACCGAAGTTCAAGGATGATACAATCCTACCACCTTCTCGATGACCGAAGTTCACTAGATCCGTTCTAAACCGAATTTCAAGGATGATACAATCCTTCCACCTTCTCGATGATCAAAGTTCACTAGATCTGTTCTGAACCGAAGTTCAAGGATGATACAATCCTACCACCTTCTTGATGACCGAGGTTCACCGGATCCATTCTGAACCAAAGTTCAAGGATGAGACAATCCTTCCACCTTCTCGATGACCAAAGTTCACTGAATCCGTTCTGAACTGAAGTTCAAGGATGATACAATCCTGCCACATTCTCGATGACCGAGGTCACTGGATCAATTTTGGACATATGTCCCGGGATGATACAATCCCTCTTCATTCTCGAGGACCGAGGTCACCGGATCACTTCTAGACATATGTCCCGGGATGATACAATCCCTCTTCATTCTCGAGGATCGAGGTCCTTGGATCACTTTAGGGCAAGTGCCCAAGGATGATACAATCCCAGTGCAACATCACTACTCCCCCTTTCGGGGAAGGTCTTTCCGAACAACACCAAGCTTGTCTCGAAAGTGTTCAAACTTTACTCGAGACAGAGGCTTTGTCAACACGTTAGCAACTTGTTCATCAATACTCACATACTGGAGCTTTATGGCTCATTTCTGCATCATATCTCAAATGTAAAAATACTTGATTTCTATGTGCTTTGATCTGTCATGGAAAATAGGGTTTTCTGTCATCTTTATACAACTTTGGTTGTCACATAGAATCACGGTAGTGTCCAACTCTAGGTTGAATAATCCTGACATCAGCTTTTGAATCCATATGGCTTCACAACTAGCAGAACAAGCTGCTATATATTTTGCTTCGGTTGTGCTTAGAGCCACACTGGATTTCTTTTTGCTAAACCATGAAATCATAGCAGATCCTAGACTATAACATCCACCTGATGTGCTTTTTTTGTTTGAGATGCTTCTGACCCAATCTACATCTGTATAGCCATACAATCTATACTCATGGATATTATCATAGTATAGAACAAAGTCTATAGTCCCTTTCAAATATCTCATCACATGTTTTGCAGCTACCAAGTGAACCCATCTAGGTTGAACTAGATATTGACTTAAGGTGTTCACAGCAAAACGAATTTTAGGTTTGGTGTTTGTTAAGTACATCAATGAACCAATGATCTGTCTGTAATGAGTCACATCCACTAACTCTAATGAGTCATCAGCTAACAACTTCAGGTTGGAATCCATGGGTGTGGCCATGGCTTTGCATTCCAACATATTGAATCTTTTCAATATCTCTACTACATACTTTCCCTGGTTGAGAAAGATTCCTTTTGAACTTTGCCATACTTCTAGACCTAGGAAATAATGCATCAACCCAAGGTCTTTCATCTCAAATTATTCTGCTAGTTTCTTCTTGCTTTCCATAATATGTTTCTCATTCCTTGTCAAGAATAAGTCATCCACATATAGTAGTAGGATGATAGGTTCATCTTCTACAACCTTGAGGTAAAGGTTAGGATCATCTTTACTCTTGGTAAAGCCCATGCTCGACAGGAAACTATCTATCCTTTCATACCAAGCTCAAGAGCTTATCTAAGACCATACAAGGCTTTCTTCAACTTGCATACGTGAGTATGTCTATCTTCAACTTCAAATCATTGTGGCTGTTCTATGTATACTTCTTCTTCAATCACACCATTTAGAAAAGATGTTTTCACATCCATCTGGTGTAAGTCCCACTTCATCATGGATGCAAGTGCCATGATAGCTCTAATTGAAGTATACATTGCTACTGGGGAAAATGTCTCTTCATAATCAATTCCCTCTTTCTGAGAGAAACCTCTGGCCACAAATCTTGCTTTATACTTCTCAATACTTCTGTCAGCTGCATGCTTTATTTTGTATATCCATTTAGAGGATACTATACTCTTTTCTTCTGGTTTGGGAACTATATCCCATACATCATTCTTCATTATTGACTAGTATTCTTCATTCATTGCTTCTACCCATTCTTTCTTCTGTATCGCTTCTTCATAGTTTGTAGGTTCTTGATCTACAAGATCACACATCAAGGCTACATAGTTGGAAAAAGTCTTGGGTTTCTTTCTTTCCCTTGTGGAGCCTTCAGGAGCTCCATATCTTCCTGCTTCTTGTATAATTTCTCTTGTCCAAGCAGGCTTTCTCTTTCTTGATATCTTCATCATAGGGGTTTCTTGAGATTCTGCCATGTCATGTTCTTCAGGAGCTTCATCTTCAGGGAGACAAGTATTTTCTTTATTTCTGGGAGGTGCCTCTTCTTCATACACTTCTTCGTGTTGGCACTTCCTGGATTTCTTGAGGGCTTCCTCTTAATCGAATGTCACATCTCGACTGATTTCCATGTGATGGAACCCAGTAATGTAGATTCTGAATGCTTTGAATACTTCATAATATCCAACAAATATCCCCTTCTTTCCGGAAGGGTCTAACTTGGTTCTTTTCTCTTTTGGTATATGAATATATACTGGACAACCAAATATTTTGAGGTGACTTACCTCAAGATTCTTTCTCATGAACATCTCTTATGGAGTCTTGAACCCAAGAGCACTGTGAGATATTCTATTCTGTACATATACAGCAGTTCTTGCCGCTTCCGCCCATATATGCATTGGAAGATCTTGATCATATATCATTGTCTTCACTACCTCCATGATGGTTCTATTCTTTCTTTCTGCAACCCCATTCTATTGACGATTGTAAGGAGTAGTTAGTTCCCTCTTGATTTCAGCATCTTTGTAAAAAGATTCAAACTCTTTTGAGGTATACTCTCCGCCATTTTCTGATCGGAGTGTCTTTATTTTCTTGTCTGAAAGATTCTCTATCAAGGCTTTGAACTCCTTGAATTTTTCAAACACTTCACTCTTTGCTTTCAAGAAGTATATCCAAGTCTTTCTTGAAAAGTCGTCAATAAATGTGATATAATATTCAAATCCACTTAAGGATGTAGAATACATTGGACCACATACATCTGAATGAATCAATTCCAACGTACCTTTTGTCTTTATTTCACTTTTTGAAAATGGATTCTTGATGTTCTTTCCCTTTGCACATCGTTTGCAAATTCCTTCATGCTTGATCTTCATGTCTGGTAATCTCGTCACTACTTTTTTCACATGAGGTAGAGCCTTGTAATTAATGTGGGCAAGCCTTCTATGCCATAGTTCACTAGGGTCAGTGGACTCATGCACAAAGGTTGTTTCTGAGTGCCCCTTGAGTTTTTACAAGCCTCCTTCTTCTTCACCAATGATGATTGCATCTTCAATATTCTTTCCTTTGGGCCACATGAGTACTTGGCCATCTATAAAAGAAACTCTGAATCCTTTCTTATTTAAAGCTGCGATAGAAAGTAACTTCTTCTTTAGACAAGGTACATATAATACATCTTTCATATTTAGGGGATTACCTGAATCAAGTTTGTAACTTGCTTCACCAACTCCTTTGATCGGATATTGATAGTCATCTCCTAGGGATACTTTTTGAGGAGAGCTCTTTTCTTCAAGTTTGGACAGAGTTTTCTTTTGTCCGTCATGTGCTTTGAAGCACCACTATCAATAATCCAAGTGTCTTCTCCAGGTGTTATAGACCCAGAGAGTGCAGAGAATAGCACATACTCTTCTGCATCTTCTTCTCTTGCTTGTTTTCTTGGAGGTCCTTATTCTTCTTCTTCATCTTCATCTTCTGCTAGATGAGCATGATGTCTTTTGTTGTTGTTGATCCTCTTCCTATATTCTTTCCTCCTCATAGGACAATTTCGGGCAATGTGTCCTATCTTATTACAATGAAAACATTGAAAATCAGAGTAGTCTCTAATGGGAGGATTTTCTCTTACCCTTTGGATTCTTTTGGGAGGTTGAGACTCCTTGAAATTTCTTCTCTTGAAATTAGATTGGCCTTTTCTTCTTTTGGTGTGAGTGGCTAGGGCTTTATCATCTTCTTTTAGCAAGGCTTCTCTATTTGCCACTCTAGTCTCCTCTTGAATGCAGTCTTCCCATACCATATCAAACTTCATGCTTTCTTTTCTGGCACACATCATCTGGATGAAGGACCCCCGGGGTCTAGTGAGACCATTGAGAGCAGTCATAACCATTTCATCTTCATCAATCTTATATCCAATAGCTTCTAGTTGCTCTTTGATCTGAGAAACCCTTGTGAAGTAGTCTTGGATGGATTCTCCATGACTCATCTTGGTGCTCTTCAGTTGAGCTCTTAGATTCATCTTTTTGTTAATGTTTCTTCCCTCATACATTCTGGATAGGGCATCATACATTTATTTTGGAGTCTTCTTGGATGACACTTGAGGGATCAAGTGATCCTTGATGGAGTCAGTAATAATCCTTTGTGCCCTAATCATATCCTTTTTGTGCTTCTCCTTGGCTTCAGCTTCTTCAGGTTCTGCAACTTCTTCTTTGACATACTTATCAAGATCATTCTCTTGGAGAATGAGACCAATCCTATATTTCCATGCTCGGAAATTCTCTATGCCTTCTAGCTTGTCCTCAAGCTTAGTGCTTAGGGCCATCTTGTCAAAAAATCACAAAAAAATGAAATTTTGCGTAATGAGAAACTGACCTTACCAAGAGATGCACTTGAATGAGGTGAGTTTACTGGTGTGCTTGGATTCTGGAGATTTCAATTCTTCACCTTCCAAATCAGACTTGCAAGATTCAGCTTTTGCAGCTTTTTGGTTCAGCAGTTTTCTGGTGCAGCTGTCAAACTAGGGTTTGAATTTCCCAGAGACTCACACACCCAAAAACCTTGATTCCAGGCTCAAAAGATGCGCTTTGGGAGGGAGCAACTTTCTATGCAAGCAGTTTTCCAAAACTCAAATTTTTTCTTGAAACCCTAATTTCTTTCGGGGAGAGAGAGAGGGCTATTTCACCTTGTGAAAGTTGTCCTATTCAGGATAGCTTTGATTCCATGTTAAAATTTCATATGCTTAGCTAAAACATCAGTATTTCATTTCATTTTCATAACAAAAGCATATAAACAGGATCACTAAAGAAAATAGTATCACAAGAACAACTGTTGGGGCACATACTCCATGTTTGGGTAACTCCGCGGTTAATTAGAAAATTTGTAAGCGGAGCTATGGGAAAAAATAGTCTTAGGGGTGTCAGGGTAAGTCAAAACCCTCTTTTTTGTAATAAACCCGTGGTTTAAATCCAGGGTTTAGGGTTTTTTTGGGTGCCCATGGTTTAAGACCATGGTTTTGTAAAATTGCGCAGTATAAATAAGCGCTTGTGTAAAAAGGATAGGTTAGGCTTTTTGATGTAAAGAAAGATAAGGCGAAGTAAGGTTGGTTTTTGTAAGGAAAGGATAAGTCCCAGCTGTGTGCGTGGACGACCTCTGCAGCTGTGTGCGCAGAAGCCTGCTGCTGTGTGCGCGGCTGTTAAGGACTGAAGGGATCTGCAGCTGAGTGCGCAGATCAACTGTGGTTTTGAGGAAAGAGGAATAAAACGCAGTTTGTGGATGTAGCCCCTACACTGGGGGTGAACCACGTTATATTTGGTGTCGTGGTTTTATTGTGTTGTTTCTGCTTCTGCTATTTTCATGCATTAAACTGAATACATCTGATAACATAAGATCATTGCTAGTAATAAGCTTCGCTGTGAATTCCCCGTAGTGGGTTATGCAAGTTTAGTTTGTTTATTGTGCTGCGAAGTCATATGTGAATGAATGATAGATTTACAAGTGTTGATTAATAATTGCTTTTAAAGGCTAAGGTACAGTAATACCCCTCTCTGCATGCAGAAACCTGATTCTGCGGCACCCCATTGCTGTTTCGGGTGAGACTGCAACCTGCGCGCAGGTTGTTGCCGAAAGGGCCAACACGGTGGGTCTTTTGTTGGTGCGACGCATAAGAGCTAACTCGGGTCTGCCCTATTGCCCAACAAATTGGTTCCGTTTCTGATTGAACTCAGTACCTGCTCAAGAGGGGTTTACCTTGTACCACAAGGGCTATGTTCTGGAGGCCCTCTGTGAAGGACATCAGTGATTGGTTTGCTGAGATCTGTTTGCAATTCGCGCAGCAAGAAAATACGAATCCGTGTCGAAGCGCAAGTGACTTTTTACAACGGTATGTTTTTCGTGATACTTATGAAATTTTCTTTGGTCGTTTCCATATAGAGTTGCACCAGTGGTTGTCTAGGTTAACAGAGAGAAGGACGAACTTTCAAGCTCGATGGATTCCTGTGTGGACCCTCGCAAAGGTCAACCTTGTGCAACATGTGAACAATGAGGTATCTCGCGCTGTTGATTTCTGGACGACGCGCACATTGGAGGCCTTCGTGACAGAGTTTTCCATTGATACAAGCACTTCTTTCAGCAAAGCTGAAAGGCAGTTCTTTAAAGGGCCCCGTGGTAAGTTTTTAAATTCCTTAAGCTTGAAGATTAAAATACTATTGGTTGAAAAGGGTATCTTATTATTTGAGTCAGACTGCTAGTTTAGTAGTACTAACATATGTTTGCAAGTGAAAATACCCTCGACGCGCAAAGTGGGTTGCCCCGAAGTGAGCAATGGTACAAAAGAAATTTTGAATCCTACTCTTCAGGACAGACCACCGCACTTCCCCCTGACATCCCCCCACAATCCGACCCTGAAGGAAACCCTCCTGTTACCCCCCAGCATTGCTTTGTTACCCCTCAGGTTCGGTCGCAGTGTGACAGGAAACCAAGTCCAAGTATACTGTCCAGAGGTCAACCTAACGCCGTAAATCCCCCCCCATCAACGGCCTGCCCCCCCCCCCCCCCCCCCAGACCCCCCATGGCCCACCTAGCTGATGGCATTAAGCTGCCCATCTTCAAAGGAACGGGATCAGAAGATCCAGAACAGTTCTGGTTTTTGTGTGAGGCCGTCTGGAACGCGAAGAGTATTACCGACCTGGATGTGAGAACTGCGCAGCTTATTACTTCCTTTCGCGACCGGGATTTGACCTGGTTCATGAAATTCTCCAGTAATCAGCACCCCAATTTGGATGAAATCAAGGCCGCCATCATTAAGGAATTTAAGAAACTGAAATCAGAATCACAGAGCATCACTGAACTCAAAGAGATTCAATAGTGGCGCGGCGAATCCGTGTGGGACTTTGATCAGAGATTCAAAGTCTTATTAGACCAAGTGAGCTTCACTATTAGTCCTGCGCAGCACAAGGAATGGTTTATTGCTGCGTTATTGCCGCACATCAGAATGCCGCTCATGTAACAGAAGGTTGCTGACCAGCAAGAGGCTCTGGAAATCGCAATGAAGCTAGAGACCGCTCCCGTCGGAGACGATTATGGCCTTGCTCAAATCCAGGCACAATTGGCAGCAATGGCCCTGGAACTTCGTGACATGAAGAAAGCTAAAACCAGTTGAGAGGAGGTCTGGTGTATGCAATGTCGGTCCGAGGGTGACGATAGGGACCAGTGCCCCATAGTCAGAACCTATCTTAGCACGGGCACGCCCACCCAATTCAATGCCGGTGTGATATATTGTGAGATTTTCCGCACCCCTGGCCAGCATCGCCCTGAGCACTGCCCTCTTCTCCAGAGATATGTCCCAGTTCCCAAAAACCCCTACTGCCAGTTTTGTAAGTCCGTTGGCCATAATGAAGAAGAATGTCGCAGCTATGACCTTATGCGAGAGTGCACCTCTGATGCCTACCGAGTCCACAATGAAGCCCAGAATAATGATGGCTATGGATACCATGGTGGCACCTCCGGCAGAGGTGCTTCTGGTGGTCGCAGCCGTGGTGGGATGATCGGCAGAGGTAGAGGCCAGGTTGTGTGTTACAATTGTAACCAAGCTGGTCACTTGGCCCACGACTGTCGGAACCCCACTACGACATGTTGGTATTTCCACGCAGTAGATCATGTCATTGAACAGTGCCCCCAGATCCTTGCAAAGATACAGGAAAACAACCGTAGCTCTACCCCAAGTATTCAGTTGATTTCCGTGGAGCAAAGACCTGCCCCAACCCTCAATGTGGTCACCCGGAGTGGAGCTACGACACATACTCAAGACTCGCCAAGACAACCTGCCACGATGTGCGCACAACAGGCCTGTAAAAAAGTCCCCGCCTTTGGCCCGGCGAAGGATAACACACCAGTCCAGGAGGCCCGGTGCGCTAATGTTGATAGCGCCGTAGACATATCTGGGCGGCAACACCAGCAGGCTTCGCAGCTACAGGGGGCCTCGATGGATAAAGTAAGTACACTATCTTCTTTCTTGCAGAGCTGTATGAAACTCTTGTGCAATCAGAACGCTCTAAACGAGCTGCAAAAAGTTCTTGCTGTCACAGACCCTCAGAGAGGAATTGATCAGGAGAAAACTGTTAGTCGTGTCCGAAGAACGGGAAGGGAAATGAGGTTGAATGTTCAGATAGGAGAATATGATATGACTGATGTCATCCTGGATCTTGGATCAGATGTCAATGTCCTCCCTAAGCAGACGTGGGGACAAATGGGGAATCCTTCCCTGGTTTGGTCACCTATACAGCTGCGACTAGCTAACCAGCAAAGTATTGTACCGCTAGGGACACTTCTTAGTGTCCCAATCGACATCGATGGGGTCAGTATTCTAGTAGACTTTGAAGTTATTGAGATCATTGATGACAGCAACCCTTACCCAGCCCTGCTGGGAATTGAGTGGGCCATGGCCAATGCTGCAATCATCAACCTTAAAAGGCGACAGATGACCTTCGAAGGAAATGGCCTACGCGTTATTATACCCCTCGACCCATCCCAAGGAGAAAGATATATAGAACCACTCAGAGATGAAGGGGAGCAGGATACTCTAGACCACATCTATAACATCAAAGCCACGGATGCAGATTATGTCGAGCCTAATGCTGATGGTGTAATGGATTGGCAATGTGATAGCTCCTGCATGTCTGATTCAGACGATGGTCTGTAGAATTGGCAGCAACGACTGTACGAGCTACATGGCCATAGGTGCGCACAGATCACTCAGTCTCTTCGATGCATTAGAGCACAGCCTCGAGAAGTGCCTGCACAGGTCGGGATGACAGACCCTGGAAAAATTATTCTGCCGATGCCAGAACAAGTACCTCAGTCACAAAACATCCAGCATTTGGAAATAGCAATAGACGCTACCGCAGCATGGGGGGTCGACCCTACAGAACTTCAGCTCCGTCGGAGAACCTACCAGAAAGTCGTGCGCCCCACATTTATAAGACAAGCTCAAGAAGTGCAAAGTAAGTTCAAGGGGCAGAGCCAAGACGCTCGCACCTCAAATTTAATAATCCTATCGCAGATATTACCGGGTCGGGTCGAAGGGCACTATTGAGCCAAAGTTTCTTATTGCCCCGAGGCTGCAACCATGCTTCTGCCGCAGCCCAAAAATGTCGCGAGGCCCAAAATTCGACCGTTGGGAGGCAGCCAGTTTGGCGGCGGCGGGATTTTAAGTGCTTTAAATGACTGTACTAAGACCAGTACCGGAAATCGCGTCCCGCATGGACAAGATTTTCATCATATTTGGTGCCTTCAATGCACTGTCCTCCCCGATTTGATTGATGGCATGTATAAGAAGATGCCTAAGATAGGAAAAATTGCATCCTGCATTTCTTCAAGCTTTGCGAGTGAACCCATGACCATCGAACGCGAGATTGACGACTTGCTCAGAGAATTCAAGCAAGAGGGTCTGATCACCTGCTCTACTCGGCCGCCTGCCATAGCTCACTATGAAGCCACTCCCCCAGCACCACCACGGCCGATGCAGACACGGTCTGCCAGGAAAAAGTCTAGAACTGAAATTCGCACCAAGCGCAACCAAGACCGGCCATAGCAAACAGGGCAAACATCAGCGGCTCATCCTATGGAGCCCTCTGGTTCCACACAGGCCCCGGCCGGGGGAAGGGAGAATATTTCGCCACCACGGACACCATACCTACCACCTGTTCGCCCAGGCACCACGTTACCCCATCGGACAAAGCAGTTTACATTAGCCACACCTTCGTTACCACCAGGAGTGCAGCTGATTGGCAGTATGACAGGGAAGATTGCTGGGCTTAAGTACAGCGATCATGACACCAATGACTATGGCAAGTTCCCACAGTTTGACCCAGCCGAATACTTGCACCGCGTCAGGTACCCCAACCATAAGGTCACACTACTGGAAGTGCAAACATGGGCTGCGGGTCTGGACAAAGATGGCCTACTCAAGCTATTCAACATTCCCCATTTTGGACGCGGCATACATGTGACTGTAGTGGCCAAGCAGTTACTAGCCTTGGTGCATGACGGCTATTTATGGATAGGGGACCAGCAAGTTCCTATCGACGCCGCCCTCATCCATAGGATCACAGGTTTACCCATGGCAGGACCAGATCCGGGAACCGATTTTCCGTCCAAACATGACGACACAAAGCTCGCGCAAACCATGAAGGAGCGGTTTGGCCTGACAAAAGGGAAACGGGGGTATCATACTTCCATGATTCGGGAACAACCCATTCGGTTTGCAGCTGAACTCTTAGCCTGCAAACTTATAAGGAAATGCAGGCCAACTGAAGTACCTGCCCCGGTTATCAGGATTGCTATGAACTGCATCGAGGGGTATACTTATAATTGGGCCGGCTATCTTGCGAAGGAGTTTTTGGAGGATGCCCGCGATGCGCAAGAAAAAGGTAGACCTTTTCATTATTCGTGGCTTATAATCCTTATTGCATTAGTTAGTTGGAAAGAACCTACTGAAGCCCAGTTTGTCGAAATAAACCCCGGCACACCAGGAGCAGCAAGGTATGCCTCCCTTTGGGTATCCCCAGATAAGGAAACTCAACAGATGAAGAACACTGTGTTCGTATTCTATGCTATGAGCCTTCACTATGAGATAGTGCGAACACCTCGCCTTACCAACGAAGTGTTCTCTCAATACGAGGGGGTCGCGCACTTTAGTGCCGACATGCATCATGTTTTCATTCAAGCTCGTGCAGATCCTCAACGACAATGTTTCAAATTACCATATGTAGTCACCGAACCAGATATCCGGCGGGTCGTTCAGCAATGGCCGGCCGAATGGCTGAAAGATTTAGGGAAAAAACCCTCTATTCCGGTTCCTCCAGCTACCAATATTGGCACAGGTACTAGTCAAGCGCAGCAGCAAAGCCCATTGGAAGATAGCGAAGACCCAAGTGATTCACAGATAAATGACAACGGCCAGGGTGGCGATAGTGAACAGGATGAGCAGGATGAACAGGATGAGGAGTCGGTCAAGACCATAATAGATCCTACCCTACCGACGAAGCGCAAGTCACCAGAAGTAGCTGAGGTAACCAAGCCACAGTCTCGCAAAAAGTAAAGGCATCAAAGGATAAAGATATCGAGGAGGAAGCCACTATCACGATGGATGCACTGGAGCATGCTCTCGAACAATCTACGACAGCGCTTACTAAAAAATGGTCCGAATTCGTGGAACTACATCTTGCCAGCCTCGCAGGTATCGCAAACAGGGTATCGGAGTTAAAAGAGCTAATCGCAAAATCAGCACCTAGTACTGCGACAAGCAGCACTTTGGCACCCCCGCAGCAGGACATTAGGCAATGGCCACTCAGGGATCCCCAGGGACAGGTATCAAGTGCAACTCTGATGCAGCCTGACATCGATTCTCGACCACAGACAAATATAACCGCGGAGCTTGATTATACAAACATAACCATGTCAGAGTTGCACCTCCGTCAGCTCGCGATTACAAAGGAGATCCATACCCGAACTCAAGTGTCACAAATCCAACTGGAAGAATCCATCAAGCAAAACAAAACTTTCACCGCACGCCTAGAAGAGATCGTACAACAGAAGAAAGAGGCTGAGCAGACAACGACTACGCTAATGCAAGCATTGGATGAGGCATGTCGGAGTCTTTCTGACTCCGACATACAGGAAACAGAGGAAACAAAGAAGAAGATTGCTAAGATGAAAGACTATGCCCAGCAGTCCCGCAGTGAGCTGGAACGGATGAAGATAGAACATCAGCAACAGATTGTAGAACTTCAACTGCGCATTCCCCGTGAGACTCCACCAGAGGTCCGAGAACAGCGCCAGCAGGATATCAAGGCTTCAGCAACAAAAATATCAGACAACGTGGCTAGTGTCGCAAAACTAATGGAAGACAGCATAGAAGCATGGGAAAACTTGCAGGACCATCCAGATGTAGGGAAGGTTCAGGAAACCATCAAGTTGCGCCAGGATGAGTTAGATGCAGTCCGAATAGAAATCAAGACGCTGCCACCTATGCAGAAGATGGCTAAAGTAAAGCGCAGCAAGGAACTTCAACAGGAAATCGAGTCTTGCAGGATGAAGGTGACGATGCTAGAAAATGCGTTACAACCCCTGGTTGATGAAGCATTAGAATTGACCAATACTGCGGAGAGCCAGCTCAAAATTTTGAAGACATATGACACTTTTGCGCAGGAAAAGGCTGACACAGACTCTTCTTCAGTATTACAGGAGATGGTGGAAAAGGAGAAATCCGTTGATGAGATACTGCATAATCTCACCAGTCGCTTCCAGACCCTCGCACAGAAGATTCGCCCACCAGAGTCCTCGCTGAGTGTCCCGGGACGGGCCACTAGTGAGTCTTAGGGGCCTGTTGGGGCACATACTCCATGTTTGGGTAACTCCGCGGTTAATTAGAAAATTTGTAAGCGGAGATATGGGCCAAAATAGTCTTAGGGGTGTCAGGGTAAGTCAAAACCCTCTTTTTTGTAATAAACCCGTGGTTTAAATCCAGGGTTTAGGGTTTTTTTGGGTGCCCATGGTTTAAGACCATGGTTTTGTAAAACTGCGCAGTATAAATAAGCGCTTGTGTAAAAAGGATAGGTTAGGATTTTTGATGTAAAGAAAGATAAGGCGAAGTAAGATTGGTTTTTGTAAGGAAAGGATAAGTCCCAGCTGTGTGCGTGGATGACCTCTGCAGCTGTGTGCGCAGAGGGTTTTTGTAAGAAAAGGAAGAAAGATCTGCAGCTGTGTGTGCAGAAGCCTGCTGCTGTGTGCGCGGCTGTTAAGGACTGAAGGGATCTGGAGCTGAGTGTGCAGATCAACTGTGGTTTTGAGGAAAGAGGAATAAAACGCAGTTTGTGGACGTAGCCCCTACACTGGGGGTGAACCACGTTATATTTGGTGTCGTGGTTTTATTGTGTTGTTTCTGCTTCTGCTATTTTCATGCATTAAATTGAATACATCTGATAACATAAGATCACTGCTAGTAATAAGCTTCGCTGTGAATTCCCCGTAGTGGGTTATGCAAGTTTAGTTTGTTTATTGTGCTGCGAAGTCATATGTGAATGAATGATATATTTACAAGTGTTGATTAATAATTGCTTTTAAAGGCTAAGGTACAATAATACCCCTCTCTGCATGCAGAAACCTGATTCTGCGGCACCCCATTGCTGTTTCGGGTGAGACTGCAACCTGCGCGCAGGTTGTTGCCGAAAGGGCCAACACGGTGGGTCTTTTGTTGGTGCGACGCATAAGAGCTAACTCGGGTCTTCCCTATTGCCCAACAACAACACAAATTTATCCTGGGAAAACCCTAAAGGGAAAAACCTAGCAAAAGATTCCTCAATATAGATGCCCCAAAAGATAAAAGGTAAAACCAAAAGGTTGATCAAAGACTAATCCTCCCCCTTCTCTAGATACTTCTCTCTCCTCCACTAATGCGCTACACAAGTGAGTGTGTGTGTTCCAAATGAGGAGCGCCACACCTCTATTTATATTCATCCGTTCACTTTAATAATTAAATCCAACATGTAGGCTCGAGTTAATCATGTAGGCTTGAGTTATACATGTAGGCTCAAGCAACCACACTGGGGTACTAATGACCCACCTTTACAATTAGAGGGGACTACCTCATGAATATTATTAGTTCTTTCGATTAGAAGCATTGGGGTACAAAGTAATACAAGTGGTTCTCCCAGTAAGACCATCGGGGACCACAAAAATATACATATAGAATATTCTTCAAAGTTACAATATTTCAACAGTTGGTTGGGTTGTCTGAAAGGTGGCCTTGCAAACCCCCTATTATTAGCTTGATTTTCATTATTGTTTTTCTTGAGATCCACCATTTCATTAGACATTTTCTGTAGGATCTTCTTCATGACGTTCATATTGAAAGGATCTTGACTCATGGTATTGGGTTTAGGGAAGTTGTAACTTTCTTGCGAGAAGTAGATGCTTGTTCATATGATGTGTCAGGGTTGTCCTTAAGGCAGAACATGTCTTTTTCTACTTGAATGTCTTCACAGAAATCCTCCAGCAAGGTTTCCTTATGATCCCTTTTCACCCA
Organism: Pseudotsuga menziesii; assembly: GCA_001517045.1. NCBI lineage: Eukaryota > Viridiplantae > Streptophyta > Pinopsida > Pinales > Pinaceae > Pseudotsuga > Pseudotsuga menziesii. The sequence continues at coordinate 228,089 of LPNX010082536.1, read as the reverse complement.
CATGGCTATCTGAGTCGGGACACCCTTAATATAGTAAGCTAACAATAAATCCTCAACAGGGAGGACAGTAGTGGGAATTCTAATATGAAAACCTTTGGTTATAATCTTTGACCCGTTCTTTCCCTTTGGTCTTCATCAAAGAGAGCTCTATGACTAAATCCTCTGGGGTCTTATCATCCCCAAATTTCTAAGTGAAGAGTTTTGAAAACACATCCCATGATGGGATGGAATTGTATTCTAAGTAAAAATACCATGTAGAAGCTTTTCCCTTAAAAGTGTAAGGGAATAATATGCAGAATATGTCTTTATGTATTACATTTCTAAGCCTTATCTCCTACATGAAGGTTTTGCTGTGGTCTTCCACATGGATTTTGTCATCTGGGTTATATTTCGGAAGCCACTTCTCAGGATTTTTAGGTAATCGACGTTGATCACCAAATACAGACACAACATCTCCATCTAGCCATGGCCTATTAGGTCATTCGTCAGCCATGGGGATATAATCTTTAAATGAGGTTGAAGGTTCTGAGTCTAACAATTTGTCTGAGGAAGATAAAGAGGAAGGAGGTGAAGGTGGTGGTCCACCTGCTACAATGTTGTGTCAAGGGGTGTTTGATTCTTGGAAAAAAGAATCAAGATCTAGTCTAGGGGTCAATGGTTGACTAGAAGAATTGTTATGTTATTCCACGTTCTGGTCACCTAAATCTTGGTTATCTTGACTGTCTGCCTAGGGATTGTTATTTTGGAAATTCCCTTCAGCAAACTTTTGTTAGAGTTGGGCAATTCTATCAGAATTTCCTCTCATTAATTGTTCTACTATGATGGGCCCTAAGGTAGGTGGCACGATAACGTATCTACTTCCGTGAGCTCTTTGTCCATTCGTAGGGGTAACAGGGATGGCATCTGAACTTTGTACAGTTCGTTCCCTTAACGTAGATGTCTGAGTGTGACTACGAGTGGTAATTGGGTCTCTTGTTGAAGGAGGTTGCTCAATATTTTGTTTAGGCATTGTTTGCTTCAGGCCCTCCTTCTAGCGCCATTTGTTGAAGCCTGGGTTGTGTAGGTTGTTGGAATAAGGTTCCTAGGCTCAAAACAGAGGATGAAAACCTAACTAAAGGCTTTAGGTAATCCTATGCAAGTATCACCCTATCCTCAAGCCATTTGGTGTGGTTATCACCCACGGATACTAAGGCCTTTGCTGGCACTTTTGGTTCTATGATCCTAAGAATATCTGTTTTCCCATGAAGGAAAACTGAATGGATAAGAAAGTAAAAGGAAAATCTCATCTAACTGTGAAAGAAAAGTAAACTAAGTCTATACTAATCTGAGAAAGGTGATTGGTTTGTTCACATGTTAACTTGAGATGTAAGAAAGATAAGCATCTAATCAGATTGACATACATGCAAACCAGATCATTTACTCATCAATTAAACTTCCTATCACGCAATGAAAATTGACTAACATTAATTCAAATATTAGCACATTCGATGTTAACCTGTAGATAACATTTTAATTGAAAAATCAACATATATGTCAAACTTATTGTAAGATCATTTGCAAAAATAGATAAAGATTTTAATAGAATAAACTCTCTTAAAAATTTGTCAATGCATAAATCGTTAGAAGAGATAAATAAAGGCTATAAATGTATGCAATTATTGATTGCAAAAGACAGACAGTAACATTGATTCATCTGAAACAGGAAAAACCATTATTTGTCAGGGAAACTTAATCAAATAAAAGAAAAGAGATATGAAAGAATATCATCACTATATTTAATAAATCTTGCAAAAAATTACAAAACCTCAAAAGACAGAGTATCTCCAATCTCTAGTACATATTTTTACCTCCCCTCAAAAGTCCCTATTACATGTGAAGTCTACCCCTTAAATAATTATTACAAAGAATAGATCTCCATCAAACTGGGATTGAAAAAACCAAATAAAGCTAATAACCAAGAAAATCCTGCCATCTGTTCCAAATCTCCAACAATTCTGCTATGTTGGGATAGTTAGCTGATTCGAATCCAAGTTGAACATCACATCTATAATTCTCCATTTCATTTTTAGCTAACTTGTGCCAGATGTGGAGGTAAATGTGGATCTTTCCCTCAAGAGCAAGAGGTTGTATGATTAGCTAATCCACATCAATGCTAACATGATCGAGTTCCTAAATCTTCTCATTGGCTTCATCACATCGTCATTCAACCTGCTCGATCATCAGTCTCAGCGGACAATCATTCTTAATGAGATTTACTGTGGGAAAACCCAAGGTTTCCATTATTCTATAAACAACATACCACCTTCTTCCACATATAGCTAGTGACTTTTTGATAGTATCCTCAATCATCTCATTGAGATTGAGCCAAGCCTATAGTACAATTCTAATATTCTTTAATTGAAAACTGCTAAGGGTGATGACGTTTTTTGGTTTATCTTTCATATATCTTTGCCAATCTAGAATGTTGTCATAAGCCTTAGAAGCTTTCTCTCTCTTTTCTACTTGATCTTCAAGGACAACAAACATCTTACCAAAAGTAGTATGAGTTTCAAAAATATCATCCAGATTTTGGAAAATCTCACTTATTACTTCATAATGTTCCTTATTAGTCTTGATGGCTAATTCCTTAAACTCCTTCTTTGCAAACCTAGAAAATGCAGAAGAAGCTGCACTTGCAGTTGCATCTTCATATTTCTTTTCAAGTAGAGTTATCCTCTGCGAGAATGTAGCACTTGCGGTCTTCTCATTTTGCAACTCAGTCAGAAGGGAAGTATTCTTTACCTATAATTCATAGTACTTGTCTTGAGATGCCTTCATAAGATTGACAACATAAGCTTCATGCTCCCTTTTGGTTTGTTCCATATCTTCCCTCAACTTGCTTATTTCTTCTTTTCTTCTGTGAAATTCCCTGTTTAATGCATTCACCACATGGAAGTTTGCACCTGTGAATGCTCCTAAAGTAGTGATAGTATCTGCAGCATCTACCTGAGGATCACTAGACTGCTGAGTCCAAACTATTTGGTTGGAGAGAGATGCATATATACCACCTTGATATCTGTTTCTCTTTTTTCCCTTCTTAACCACTGCCTTATCAGATTTGTTGTAGTAGTAGTCCCCAAGGGAGATTACTATATCCTCATTAAACTAATCTGTTGACTCAGTAGCTGAGGAAATCCCAACCACTGTGGAAACCAAAGGGGATGTTTGAGTGACAGTGGGAGAAGGCATAGGAAAAGTAATGTCGGTAGTGAGTAGAGGAGAAGGAATGTTTGGATCAACAACTACTTCATAATTTGAAAATAAGATTGGGGTAGTGGAAGTTTCAGAGGGTGAAACATGAATGCTAACAGCTGGAAGTGATGATGTAGGTACCAAGATCTTCTTAGAAACATGTGATGAAGATAAAGTCAATGAAGGTATATGTAGAGGGACCTTAGAGGCCTTACAAATTTGGGACTCCTTCAGCAGTATACCATAACATGGGGGTTTGAACTGAGATAGATGTGATAGGGATAGGTGTGGAGGTTTAGTGAAGGGGATACTACTGCTCCAATAGGAAAAGTAGATAAATCTTGGATAGATGAAAGGAGCAACGCTGAAGATGAGGAATTAGACACAGGGGTGAATTGTGGAAATTTGGGAACAGGGATGGAACCCTTCTTACCATTACCATTAAAAAAATCCTTGAAGGCTTGCAAATAATTTCCAACTTCTTTAGTGACAGGCATTGGGAGAAGTTCTTCTTCAATATCAGAGCTAGTTAAGTCTATAGTATGAGTTGGAGAAGAGGAAATATGAACCTTCTATATTTTAAATGGATAAACATCAACCATCACTTGATCATCACCTGTATGAGGGATTGTAGTGGTCATCTGAACATAAGCAATAGACTGAGTAGCTACAACTACCTAAGTGTCCAATAAAGAAGCTATCATTATTAACTTCTGTTTTGACTGTTGGGAAGTATGCATTAAGGCCTTCACTTGTTGAGAAACACTTTCCTGTGGAAGGTCCTCCATAGGACCTTTGCCTTTATCTCCAGCTGAGCCAGTTGCCTATGATAGAAGTTTTGTTGCTTGGGATTCTTTCTCTTCCCTGTCCTTTCTTAGATTCTCCTAGAGGTCCAATTCCCTTGCTCTAAATATTTGAATCATGTCTCTAAGTTCCTTCTGATGCTGGAGGATGTGACCTTGCTCTTATTTGCTTTTGGCCCTGGCCAAAACCTATGAAAAGGTATCCACCCCCTGGTAAATAGAATCATCAGGTATATCTTCATGATCATAACCACCCTTGATATGATTCTGCTTGAAATGAGCATCAATATATCCTTCGGGGTCATGTTTTCTCTTGCTAACAAAACCAAGCTTCAAGGAAACTATACGGTCAGTTAATTCTGTAGCCCAAGTTGAAGTCAGGATAGCCAATGATCCAAGATTCAAAGGGAAATTAGGCCAACCTTTCCTTTTGGGTCCAACAAGCTTCTTGTAAACCCCTTTAGTAACAGTCTGGAAAGATACCTCCTCAATGACTAACTTGTCAGGGACAAATTGGGAAACATATGACAGTATTGCTGCCCCAAATACGGAAATATGCAAAAGATTTCCCAACATACCAGTCACTCATTGTAGCAATAAAGGTCTCGGCTTCATCCGAAAAGGAGGGAGCCTCCTTCTTGAATATTAGAAAATAAATGTGGTTAAGGAAGGTTTCACAAATCTCATAGAACCTAGATGCATAATTGGCATCCCACAATTTAGAATGGTAAATAGGCACTGGAGGGGCTGGTAAAGTCCAGTTCCATCCCAAATTGGGATAGTGGAACTCGATACAGAACACGTCAATGATGAAGGCTGAAAAGAAGAAATTGGGTTTCTTTTAGGCAGTAGCCTTTGGGTAGTCTTGGATAGCCATTTTAAGTTCTAGAGAAAAAATAGAATCCCACAGGAATGATTCTCTAGTAGTAAGGACGTGATGAGCTATAGAAGCCCATTCGGCTTTGAAAACAGAGCAATTTGGTAATACCATAAAGTCTGCACAACATGGCTGCTAGTAAAGAATAGGGTTCCTTAAACCAAGTTGTTATAGCTGATTTTACCACACCAGGTGAATCACACTTGTATTGCCTTCCCCTACCCCTCTGCAGACTCCTTAGATCACTTGGACCATTTTTTGTCCTTTGATGTTTCCTAGACCATCCCTAAAAACATGTGAGAATAGCTATACGCAACTTTTAAACCCCTTATCACGTATATACGTGGGTTTGAAATCTAAAACCGTGTACATCGGGATGTGTACAAAAATCCAAATCCTTTTGGAGTTTTCCTTGACATGGATCCGACTCACTTGTCTCCTGGCCTTCCATATGCCTTGAGATCACTCGGATTTGACATTTCATTTCCCCATTGAAAAGCTATATAAGGAACCCTTTGGATACATTGAAGGCATAAGAGAATTGAGAGCAAAGAAACTATAGTCCATTGTTGCAGAACTTGTGCTTGAGTATGCATCCCTTTATCCCTTGGAGCACTTTGGTGTTCTTCCCAAGCTTGCCTTTTGCTTGTGAGCTTGCTATCGAGAGATGGAGGATTGAGTTGGTGGAGGCCCAAGTGGGGGATTCATTTTCTCTGATTCACAGATGTGCCGACAGAGGTTGTATTCATTGTAATCTCTGATTTTATATTAATAGAAATATCTTTTCCTATCCAATAATGTATGTTTGAATGAATATTTTATCCATGGATGATTTCAAGTGCTTATACGTTGTTGATTATATATGCTAGAGTATATCTAACACCAATATATATAGTATGCTTTTCTTTTTTACTTGTTGTTGAGGAAGTGATTCATCAATTCAATATGAAGTTGGAAAGCTCAACGGGGATCTACTTCAACCGTCCGGAATAAGGTACAAGGTTTGATCCTTTAGTGTTGGATATTTGATTTCTCTTGCATATTGGAAATGATTGATTTCTGGAGTCAAGCTATCTGTTGTGGTACCCCAAGCCATAGGAATTTCTCTTCATAACAGAATTGGTGACTCCATTGGGGAGTTCCTAGTAGTTGACGTTTGGGGGTTTCTATCGGCATTCAATGACTTTGAATTGCCCTTTTTTCTCTGTTTCTGTGTCAGGTTTGGGGGCATGTTAGCTTGGTAGTGTCTGATTGGTGTGAAGTTGGTCTCAGCTTGTTTGTTTGCCTTTATTTTTATGCACTTTTCTTCCTGTACATGAGTTTTTAACTCACAGTCGTGTATATGCACGGGTTTCACTGCTATATCCGCGTACACATGTGGGTTTACTGTGAATAGTTGCGTATGCCCTTAGTTTTTCCTTCTAGAGGAATATTGATTGTTTCTAGGTGAATTTTGATGATTGCTAAGTCTCCTTTGATACTGCTAGAGTCTGTATACACCTCTGTTTCTGACCAGAGACGTTTTTTTTAGGGAAAATTTTCTTTTTTGAAGAATGTTCTTGTCATTGCATTTTCAATTTTTTTGTTTTGGGATTAGCGCATTAGATTTCTTTTACCTTAGTACTTTGCTTGAGTGCTGCTTGATTGTGCTTGCAGAGTTTGGGGGTTGTAGAACCATTCTTTTGCTTTAGTATCTCATTTTTATTTCAAAAAATCCAAAAATATTTAACTATCATTATGCATTGCATCTTGCATTTTGCATAGTACTTGCACTATATTTGCTTTGAAGTATTAGTCAGGATTTCATATAGGAAAGCTTGCATTTATCATTTGAAGAAAATTGTGCATTTCATGTAGTAGCATACCCTATTTTTCATGGACACAATGCATTTGCATTGATTGTTAGGTGTGCATTTTGCTTCATGTTGTGTCATAACACCGTTGGTTGCACGGTCATCTACCTTTTTTGAGTAATAAAGCCAATTAAAATCAACACTTAAATAAAATGAACTACACTATTTTATTTGATAGGGTTCACCAACAAGATTAGGTTTTAGGGTCTTGGAATAGTTCATTGTGAGTAAATTCTCCAAGACCACTAAACAACAACATGTATGTGTCTGTCCAGGTGAGAGTGTGAAATTCCTTGGTATAATTGGTGTTTCTCTGGATCCTCCTCTCAAAAGGGAGTTAAGCACGAGGTAGTGTGAGCGGTTATTGATTGGGATGACCCCTAGTCATAACTGAGTAGCACCGGAGATATTTCCAGGATTGTATTCATATCTTGGGTCTCTTTTGAGAGTTTTGGGCTTTGCTACCCTGCCCATACGGTCAATCCCGCCTGTGACTGTCCACCTGAGCATTGATTATATCGAGGTGACCTTAGTTGCCTTACCTAGGATATCGAGGGGGTACTCTGCAGGGGTTATTCTGTGGGTGTCCCGGCGAAGTTGGGGTCGGACAGCACAATTGCTTTACGCGTTGAAGTTGAGGGACACAATAATTGGTTACATACCTCCGCTTGTTGTGATGGTTGTCTCAAGCGTCTCCTAAGCGAGACATACCTGCTTCATTCGGGAGCTCATTTATCCTACCCTTGATTGGTTGTGTTTGGATTTATATTTTATTGGTGTATGCTCTGTGCACGTTAGCTTGCCTAGGGTTTGCGTAGTTAGAGAGTCTTTTTACATTTTTTGAGTCATTGTGGATTCGGGTGCGGCTCCTTGCCGTTCTTGTCGTTTAGCAGGACTTTTGCCTTCTACATCTCCTCCTCCTTTGGGAGAGAGAGATAGACAGTCTAGGAGGACTACTTCGCACATTGATTCACACACGATGGGAGACCATGAAGAAGATATTCCTGAACCACCCTCTCCCATTCAAGTGGAAGATGGGGAGTTTACTCCTACGTATGATCCTTCACCTGATATGATTGAGTTAGGTCCTGTAATTTTTGAGATAGGTACTTTTCATGATAGACCTACTTACTCTAGTGTTGATCCCCCATTGACACATCGCCGGTATGACATGCTGGAAGATGAGACTTATTATGAACCTGTAAGCACTAGTTATGATAGTTATGGTATGTCTGGTATGCCCACACATGATTTGGCATTTCATGTCGAGTCCAGGTTTGAGCCTAACACTACGCCTAGGGGCACTCCTATTTCTTACCATGTGGAGAGGTTTGGGAGCACAAGTCACATTGCACCTTCCATCCCGGCCGTGGAAGCTACATCACATATTCCTCCTAGACCCAGGGTTAGTGATCCTATTAGGATACTAGATCCAAGATGAGTGACTATAGGGAACACCACATACATAGTTTCACAGATCCCTTTGGATCCTATTAGGATACTAGATCCAAGATGAGTGACTATAGGGAACACCACATACATAGTTTCACAGATGCCTTCGTCCTCGGTTCCTTGTTCTTTGAATGTTCACCCTCCACCTCATTCACATGGTCCTTTGGGCCAGAATGTTGCTACGAGTCATTTCCGTACTGTTGTTACTCGACTAGCCGTGTCTCAGGTTCAAGTACCACCCGTTGTTTTGGGAGGTCGTGTTCATACTTCTAGAGGTTGTGTTACTACTTCCAAAGCATATATTCCTACTTCCGGAATGTATATTCCTACTTTCAGAGAGTATATTCCTACTTACAGAGTGTCTCATGGGACATTTCATGCGATGACTTATGGACTTTATTATGGGACGCAATATGGATAGGGTTCTTCACCTTATGGGTATGAGTAGCAACAACCTGCTTACTCTCCAAATTACGACTTTGTAGCCCCGAATAGTCAAGGTACACCACATTATGGTGCTTCCATGCCACCCTACACGGGTCAAATGGGAGGAGGGAACTATGGTTAAGGCCATGGTGGTTATGGTAATCAGACCTATGTGAATCAAAACTATCAGGGAGTGGTGCATCTACTTGCACATCCTAGGCTCCCTTTCCTCACAACGCTAAATCTTCCTGAATTGTCGAGATTGAAGAATGATCCTGTATCTCATGACCCGGCTTGGCCGGCTGTCCCTACTAAGCTTCCCTTGGACATACCCAAATTCGAGGGCAAACCAGGAGAGGATCCGAGCGAACATGTTACTACCTTTCACCTATGGTGCTCTTCAAATTCCTTACACCAAGATTCAATCTGTTTAAGGCTGTTTCAACGCACCCTTATAGGGGCTTCTACGAAATGGTATATAGAGTTACCTAGGGGGGCATTCGCTTTGTTCGATGACCTAGTGATGACTTTTCTTAACCACTTTCAGCTACCAATGCATTATGGTGTTGGTACAGAACTCTTGTCTACATTTTGGCAAGATAAAGCCACGCATATCTTGGACCATATCCAAGAGTGGCATAGACGGAAGAGGTTGATTAAAGCCTTTATACCACCAGAATTCCTCCTCGAATGGTTCCTTAAGTCGTTATTGCCTTATATAGCGAAGGATGTTTCTACATCTGGAGTGCAAAATGAGGAACAAGCCATTTTTAGGGCGTAGGAACTGGATTTGATTTATGATCAATCCAGTTTGTTATATGAGATCATTCCCAATGCTCCACGTTCTAGTTTCGACCCCAAAGTTAAACCTGGACCACATGCCAATGGCATTATTGGTTGTACGAGTGCTAAACCTGTGGATTCAGTTGTGAAACAGGTCAGTCAATTTTCAATCAACCAATCTGCTTCAGGAAAAGCCACGGCTTCGTCTCAACCCAGCCAAACGGCGAGTGTGCTTTCGGTGCAATCGTCGGACTAGAAGGGTAACCAACAACCCGGAAGGAATAAAAAGAAGGGTAAGAACAATCGTAAGGGTGGGAATAGGAATGAAAATGCTAAAACTAATGACAAGAATTCCTGAAATGCCGGGGGGGACAAGCAATCTAAACGTAAGGTTAAGTTTCCTTGCAAGTTGTGTAAGGACGATCATCTCACTTACTTGTGCCCTCATATCGATGAAGCCTCGAGATTCTTATCACAGGGCCTAGCTGTGCTAACTAACCCTTTACCTCACAATCAAAACATGAACTCGAGGACCCATGATCAGTTTGGTGGTGATCAAGATTCGTCGGAGGGTAGTGGTCATGGTTTCGTTAACATGGTGCATGCTACGAAGGTTGTGACCCATGCGAAGGACTATGGTTCGTCACAACCCAACCTAGGAAAGGAACTTGATCCACTAGGGAATCCTTTGCGTATTGAAAAACCTGTGGATAAGCTTGAAGTTGCACCTCACATTCCTAAGGGAGTCCTTAAGCATTCGGGGCACAATCCTAATGCTCGAGCCACCCAAAACTATTCTGTTGTCGAGGATTTAGGCCACACTCTTTGTGCTTCAGAGTTGTCCTTTGCAAAGGAAGGCTTTGCTTTCTACCCTTGGTGTGAATGATAATTATTCTTCCTTCATGATTAAATTTGAAACCATAGGACTTTATCCTTGCTTGCCTTACTATGTGTCTCTTGTGATTCATGTAGAATGTCTTAACGTGACCATCAAGTGCACTGTGATTGAAGAAGGCGTTGTTGCTTCTGTGATGTCTTTATCATGTTGGAAGGGTTTAGGTTCCACTGAGTTGTCTAAATCCGCTTCCATGTTGACTGCGTTTGATGGGAGATCATTTAGGGTGCACAGAATCCTTCCTTCCCTTAAGGTCCGTTTGGAAGGGAAGACCGTTGCGATAGAGGTCGAGGTGGTTGATGCACCCCTTGACTACAATCTCTTGCGGGGTAGGAATTGGATGTACAGTACGCAAGCCGTAGCTTCTTCACTATTTCATGTTGTATTTTTTCCATTTAATGGGAAGATAGTAACGATTGATCAAACGTCATTCAAGAATCTGTCGGTTACCACATCTTCGGGAGCTTCAATCCCGAATGTAGAGCACTCTTAGCCGGCAACTAGGAGTGTGGGTGTGGGCATGTATGCATCCCTTATGGGAAGCTTTAGTTGTCCTGCACCTATCCTTATGATAGGGTCTAGTTCTGGTGAGGCTTTGACATCTATGAGATTGGTGTCTTTTCACATGAGTCATATGGAAGATCCTTGGATTCTTCCTACACCGAATACTTCGAGTGAGCCCATCATGATGGACGTGCCATTGCCTACAACTATGGTAGCTTATCAAGCTAATATTGTGTGTGTTGCAGAGCCTAGTCCTTCCTCTTCACGGACGGAGGAGGAGGACCCATATGTGCTGCCTGCATGGGTAGTTCAGTATTCTCACGTGCATGACTGCCTTGATAGTGTTTTTCCTTCAGACGAAGTGATTATTGAGGCCATGTTAATGGTTGAGCCACCTTGGGAAGAGTTGCATCATAGATCTTATTTTCTTCCCGAGCTTGACCGCTTGGAGCATGAGGACTTTAGGGAGGTTCTTACTTAGAGAATTGGTAGTCCCATGGTTCCATTAAGTTCTCCTAGTCCGATGGCTGATGGGAACATGGCGAATATATCTCCTACCATTCGTATCAATATCTCTCGCGATCCTGGCAGGATAGAGAATGTCTATATTGGGGAAGAATGTTCCCATGCTGATATTCAAGAATACACTGAGATGTTTAAATGCCAGGTATCTACCCTCGCATTGTTGAACATGAGATTAAAACTTATCCTAATGCTAAGCCTATTCGACAATGCTTGCGTCCAGTGAATCCTAGGAAAGCACCCGCGGTTAAGTCATAGATAGAGAAACTGTTGAAACCCGGTTTTATCTATCTCGTTCCCTTGACGGAGTGGGTTTCAAACCCCATTCTGGTTGATAAGAAGCAGGGAGTGATCCACATATGTACTTATTTCTGTGACTTGAATCATGCCTATCCTAAAGATAATTTACCCACACCATTTATAGATCAAATCTTGGATGAATGTGCGGGTAGCGAGGTATTTTCTTTTATGGACGGCTATTCCGGATACAATCAGATACAAATTAAACCCGAGGACCAACATAAGACTGCATTTATTTGTCCTTGGGGAAACTTTGCATATCGGAAAATGCCTTTTGGCCTTAAGAACACCGGAGCTACTTTTCAGCGGGCTATGACCTTGATCTTCCATGATCTCAAATCGATTATCGAAGTGTTTTTGGATAACCTTGCTGCTCATTCTCGTATGAGAATGCGTCATTCCTATCATTTGAGATTAGTATTCGAAAGGTGCTGCCATTATTTGGTTAGGTTAAATCCTCACAAGTGCATCTTTTGTGTGAAGTCTGGTCGCTTGTTAGGATTCATTGTTTCCAAAGAGGGCATAAGAGTCGACCCTTTGAAGGTTGAGGCAATACTTCAGTTGTCTCCCCTGAAAAAACATTAAACATCTTCAATGTTTGCAAGGCATGGCAAACTTCTTACGGAGATTCGTTGTCAAATTTGCCAATTTGACTAGAGGCTTTATGCATCTTTTGAAGAAGGACACCACCTTTTTTTGGGATAAGCAAGCCCAGGAGTCCTTTGATGCACTCAAGCGAGCCCTAGCATCAGCCTCGATGATTATTCCCCCAGACTATAGCCGTGATTTTCTACTTTATGTGGCCACGTCCATGAAGATGATTGGTATGGTTTTTGTTCAAGAGGATGAGGAGCTCCAAGAGCATGTCATATACTATCTGAGCCAAAATCTTATTGACACAGACATCTGTTATTCCCATGTTGAGAAGCTTGCCTTAGCTACCGTACATGTGGTTCAACGGTTGAGACATTATATTCTCCTTCGCCAGACCTTGGTTGTAGCCCATGTCAATCCATTTCAATTTATCCTCACTCGAAGGATGATTGGGGGAAAGTATAATAAATGGATTGTCATCTTGCAAGAATTCGATCTTGAGTTTGTTTCGATAAAATCAAAGAAATCGTTAATTTTTGCGGAGCTCTTATATCGGATTTCCCAAGCGAAGCCAAGGAGTTGGTTTGTGAAGATACATTTATCGATGAGCACATCTTCTTAATCTCAACTTTAGACCCATGGTATGGGAATATTATTATATATTTACAAACATTGAAGGTCCCTACTCACCTCTCATGGGATGAACGATGACGATTATGTCACGTATCCAAAAATTACCTCATAGTGGATAACACTTTGTACCACCGTGGGGTAAATTCCATTTTATGTCATTGTTTAACTCATAAGGAGGCTAAGCTTGTGCTAAATGATTTCCATGGAGGGGCATGTGGTGGTCATTTACCTGGGCTTTCTATAGACCAAAAAATATTGAGAGCGGGTTATTTCTTGTTGTCAATCTTTAAAGATTGTGTAGATGGGGTCAAGAAGTGCCACCCTTGCGAGGTGTTTGCATGGAATATGCGCTCGTGACCTGCCCCGTTACATCCCATCATCATCGCCGGTCCCTTCACTAAGTGGGGGCTTGATTTTATGGATTGCAACCTATCTTTAGTTGGGGGGCATCATCATATCATAGTGGCTGTTGACTACTTCACGAAATGGGCTGAGGCTATGCCTACAATTAAATCCGAGGGTGAGACAGCTGCACACTTTGTGTTCAATCAGATTATTATTCAATTCGGTATTTCGAAAGATCTTGTCACTAACCATGGCTCACACTTTCAGAATCATATGATGGAATAGTTGGCATAAAATTTAGGGTATAAGTAAGAGCATTCCTCCTCTTACTACCCTCAAGCGAACGGACAGGTAGAAGCAGTGAACAAATCACTCAAATCCATTCTTCGGCGAACCATCGCACAAAGCAAGATGAATTGGCACATCATGTTATATCCTGCTTTGTGGGCTTATAGAACTGCTGCTAAGACTGCCACGGGTTTTTCTCAATATTAGCTTGTACATGGAGTGGAGTCGGTATTGCCGGTTGAGTGCGAGATTCCTTCATTGAAGCTAGCCATAGATCTCTTACTAGACACTTCCCCATTGGAGTATCATTTGGTCCACCTAGAGCAACTTGATGAGCAGCGTCGAGATGCCTTGGTGGCTCTAGAAGTGAATAAGCGTCGCGTTAAGTTCCAGTACAATAAGTCTGTCCATCCAAGGAGGTTTAGTGAGGGATACTTGGTCCTTTTATGGGATCAACCGAAAGAACCCTTGGGGGCAGGAAATTTTAGCCCCATGTGGTGTGGTCCTTATGTCGTTAAACGTGTGTTAGAGAAGGGTGCTTATGAGTTAGTGGATTATGAGGGAACGGCCTTGGCAGAGCCTAGAAGTGGGCTCTATCTCAAAAATTACTATGCATGATTTTCAGCCAAGGCTGGTTATTGTATATTATTGTACAGTTTTGCATAGGTAGGTCTTTTTCTTATGGTGATTAGGTTTGTGATTAGTTTCCATTTCTTTTGGCAGATGTCAGTGGAATCTTCTACCTTCCTAGGATTCATTGATGGTGCGAGCCGTCACACTAAACACTCAACCTCTGCTGCTTGGGTGATTTATACTCCTATGGGTCAAGTATTGTCTTTAGGAGGCATATGTTTATGGCCATATTCAAACAATGTTGTTGAGTATAGTGCCGTTATTGAACTTCTACGGGATGCCATTTCACATGGTGTTCTCTCTCTTGAGGTACGGCTTGATTCGGAGTTAGTAGTGTCACAGCTTAATGGTTTGTACCATGTTAGAGATCCTACATTATTAAGAATATTCTTACGTGTGAGATTGTTAGAATGACAATTTGACAATATAACATACATACATGTTCCAAGAATTAATAATCAAGTTGTTGACTCATATGCTAACTACGTGTTAGATTGGCATTTGTTTCATACATAATAAGCTCATCACAAACATAAATTTTTACACATGTAAATAAATAAATCGATCATCATAAATTTTTTTATAAACATCCAAAATGTGGTAATACATAGTGTCATAATACATAAATGGGGCTCTCGAGCCACCAAAATATAAATACATGGTAGTACAAAATGTATCACTCCTAGGTATCTAATCCTGTGGAGGAGGAGGGGGGTTGTGATCGTGGAACGTCACTACGGCTCTAGCTAGCCATTGAAATAGCCACACCCATGCTTGTGGTACACCCACCACCTAGCGTTGCATGGCCTCAGGAAAGTCCTCGACTTGCGCCATGGGTACTCTGTGTGTCAGTCTCACGAAGTTGGTATGAATGCTTTGGAGCATCCGCTCCACATCCACACCCGTGATATCGTCTCCTCTTCCCCTCCATCTATGACGAGGAAAGCCTTGAGGCCACTATGGTCCCACATCTGCATGCATATGGTAGATGTCACTATGTATTGTCAACCAAAAACATGTCTTTTGATTCCACATAATCAGAAAAGACAAAAAATTTAAATAACTCAAAATTTTTAAAAAGAGGGTCGAGATTCGTTACCAATGTCACCGTATGCTGATCCTGGTGGTAGCAGCATGTCTGGGTCTCTCCGAAAATCTATCCCTGCATAGGGGTAGTCATCGATGGCAACTATCTGTCATCGCCACCATGGAAAGAAATCAGCTGGATAGGGGTTGGACACCCTACCTCCATCCAGTCTGCGCATCGCATCCACCCAATGCCGTTGGGCCGGATCTTGAACCCCATGTAGAGGAACGTCAAATCTAGGGCTCAATCCTAGAACACACTTAAAGAAAAATGTGCTCAGTATGCTGTTGAAACCAAAGTTTCGCATCTCCCCATCTTGCACTCACTGAGATGGTGTTTCATGTTGGCCAATAGCGTAGTGCTCCAATCGTACACACTGGGTCTCATGCACTCCACTGCATAGAACATCAGAGGCCGCGAGGCCTGGTGGAGTGAAGCTAAGTCTTCTATCCTGTCCAGTGTCAGTAGGATGGCCTTTAGGCCCAACACCTGTATGGAGTTAGTTGGGATCTGAATCCCTACCTTCTCCGTGTCTGGATCACAGTAAACTACAATGTACTCATCTATAGTCAAGCCACCTCCTATCCCGCGAGAGCGTAGGTTCACCACTTCCCCCCATCGGGAAAGTCCAGTAATAAAATATATGTCCTCCACTTCTATGGTGAGGGACATCCCGTCTATCTGGAATGACTCTAAGTTTGGATCCCAGTAGTCCACTAACATCTGCAACAGTCTTGGTTTGGCTCTTAAGCGACCAAGACGCCAAAAATTGTAAATCCCGCATGCACGTAACTCTTGTTGAGCCATTAGATCTGCCCTTATTTCCTCTTCTACATCACCATGTTCACGTTCTCTCCATTCTAGGACCATCTTGCACATAAAATTTGAGTTTGATCCATTAAAACACTTAAAAATCATTGAGTGTGGCCGCATACGTGACTGTTTGCTAAACAGTCGCGTATGTATGTGACTTTGAGGGCATTTTCCACAAATATCCAGCCCTATACGCAGAAAAACCATCAATTTTTGTGTGGGCCGTGGCTCGCATTTAAGATGGGCCTAGAATCCTAAATACACCATGGAAATTGATAAAATTTGCATCAAAATGAAAGAGTAGAGCATGGGTAAGTACCTAGAAAAAACGGTAGTGGATTCCACCTGCTAGATCTCCTGGAATTTGTTGTTGAACTTTTGAGCTCAATTGGGTAAAAATTTCAAATGTTATATTATGTTTTGAATTTTTTACTATTTATAGAAATTTTTCAAATTTTACCCCCTTTTCTATAGTTTGGACCGTTTCTAATCCTTTTGGACCGTTTTTGGACTAATTTATGACATAGGAGACCTTTTGAGTGTCGTTTCAGCCATTGGATTGACCCATTCATGCCGATTTCAAGTATCATGTTTAAACTGGAATATAGGTTAGGTTTCATCACCGTTTGCATTTTGCATGACCATATGACCATTTCATTATAGCCTTAGGTACGAACCCATTCTATTATGTCACGGAACCTTCTTGCTGTTTTAGAAGCAGCATTATGTAAATGGTAGAGATTAACCTTACATGGGTACTCTAGTTAGCACCTTATTTGCATTTGGTGCCCATGCCGACATTTTGTCCCTTAGGGTGTGGGAGTCCGTTGTATAGTATTGTCATGACATTTTGCAAGAGCCTCATACTCCTCTTGATCTTTTGCTGTCCCATTTCCCTTAGGACTCCCTTATCTCAAGTTGTAATTGCATTATCATGAGCTTTGCCTGCCTTATTGAGTCTTACGCCGGCTTCCCTAACATTGAGTTTCAGCCATATAGCCCGAGCTTGTCTCATGTCTAGCCATGCAGATCCATTTTATATATCCTTTGCAACTTGATTCCCTATTTTTACTGGGAGGGGAATTTCCCTCGAGTGTCGCTATCCTACACATGTATCCTTGCATTGAGCATAGGTATGTTCCACTGCTTGAAACTAGTTTTTGTTCCCATTATGACACTCATCTCCTCCTAGTCTGTAACTATAAAGCAGTTTTATTCTTTTTCAAGCTTTTTAAATATTTGAAAAATTCCAAAAAAAATTAAAAAACCAAAAAGCTGGATAGGGAAAGATGTTATCTTTTGGCAGCTGTCGAGTCGTGTCGCCTTCGAACAGAGCACTGCACATCGCATCCATTGGTTGGGTTTATAGTTTGACTTTAGGAGCTGTACTTGTTTATCTGAGTTTATCTCCACTGACTAGTTAAGCTTCTAGTTCTCATGGAGCCTCTATCAATGCCTCCTGTGTTGTAGAGATGTCCCAGTTTTGTATATCGAGTCTATGCTGCCTTTATTCAGTCAACATTTGTTGTTATGCTCTTGTTCAAAGGATGTTGAAACTTGAGTCGGCCATTCCTCAGTTATCTTGACTTTGCATGTCGACCATTTCTGGTACAGTTACTGGTTCATGCACCTTATGATCGAGTCCTTCCACAATTATATAGCTTTGCTGAGTACCTCGTGTTGGATGATGGGGGATGCCTTAATTCCCTCCTTCCAGCGGATTTCATCCCGTCGACTTCAGATCATTTATTCTGGGATTGGAATCTAGAGTCATTTTTGAGTGCCTTGAGACTTGCAGTCATCAGTGGCAGGTTCTCTCGCCATCAACAGTTTTTGGGAATACATCAATGTCCCCTGATCGATGGATCCTCTCAAGTGTTTGGCCTCAACATATTTATTCACACTTGTTAGTTTGCACTCTAGTACCTTGATTCCCATTATCATTATCGGTGGGTGATCTCGCGTCTGTTAACGGTATACATCAATGACCGGTAATCAGATGGTGGACTACTATGTTCAACCTTGACACCTCTATTCACATAGTAGGACTTGTACTCGTAGCGGTTTGTGTAGAAGACCTTCCAGATTGGTGGCATTTCTTATATGCTACCTTCTTGATCATGCCAGTGTTCATGAGATTTCAGCTCTCGTGACTTGATTCCAGTCTATGTCAGACATTTCCAGCCATTATGGAGATCTTGATCCATTGTATATCTTCAGCCATTATGGAGATCATGATCCTTTGTATATCTTCATCATGGAGATTCTGATTTATGTATATTGTACGTGGAGATGACCACTTATGTCATATTTTATATCATGCCTATTCATGGCCATTGTACTCTTATGTATCCGGGACTGCTATATGTATTTACAGTTATGTGCAGAGTTGTATCATTGTAATATGCTGATTGGGTGGCTGGTCTTCCATTTGGGATTCTTCATCACTCCACTTCTGGGATGGATTTATAATGTATTTCGGCCATCATATGACCCCTCTGACCTCACACATTAGGGGGCATCTGTTATAGCTGATTTTACCACACCAGGTGAATCACACTTGTATATCCTTCCCCTGTCCCTCTGTAGACTCCTTAGACCCCTTGGACCATTTTTTGTCCTTTGATGTTTCCTAGACCATCCCTAAAAACATGTGAGAATTGCTATACGCGACTTTTAAACCCCTTATCACGTATATACACAGGTTTGACATCTAAAACTGTGTACATCAGGATGTGTACAAAAATCCAAATCCTTTTGGAGTTTTCCTTGACATGGATCCGACTCACTTGTCTTCTGGCCTTCCATATGCCTTGAGATCGCTCGGATTCGACCTTTCATCACCCCATTGAAAATCTATATAAGGAACCCTTTGGATACATTGAAGGCATAAGAGAATTGAGAGCAAAGAAACTATAGTCCATTGTTGCCAGAACTTGTGCTTGAGTCTGCATCCCTTTGTCCCTTGGAGCACTTTGGTGTTCTTCCCAAGCTTGCCTTTTGCTTGTGAGATTGCTATCGAGAGATGGAGGATTGAGGTGGTGGAGGCCCAAGTGGGGGATTCATTTTCTCCGATTCGCAAACGTGCTGAAGGAGGTTGTATTCATTGTAATCTCTGATTTTATATTAATAGAAATATATTTTCTTGTCCAATAATGTATGTTTGAATGAATATTTTATCCATGGATGATTTCAAATGCTTATACGTTGTTGATTATATATTCTAGAGTAGATATAACACCAATATATATAGTATGCTTGTCCTGTTTACTTGTTGTTGAGGAAGTGATTCATCAATTCAAGCTGAAGTTGGAAAGCTCAATGGGGATCTACTTCAACAATCTGGAATAAGGTACGAGGTTTGATCCTTTAGTGTTAGATATTTGATTTCTCTTGCATATTGGAAAGGATTGATTTCTAGAGTCAAGCTGTATGTTGTGGTACCCCAAGCCATAGGAATTTCTCTCTGTAACACAGGTGACATGATAAAGGTCGTCTTTCCTTTGCGAAATTTACTAGGCTCATTCATCCAAGATTTCAACATTTCATCGAAATTGAACCTAGTCTTAGAAGCTTTGGCGAATTCCATGTCTAGGGGTTGTTTGGCTGGTTTAAGTCCATAAGATTTGATAAATATATTGGGACGGAAGGTAACAAGCTATGACCCTGCACTATCGTTGAAGGAACGATCTTTAGGATTTGCGTTCTCCACAATCCATTTGACCGGGTCATTATAAGGAAGAATGGAAGGTCTGGCGGAAATGGCATGGATCCCTGAGTCCCCAATTCTTTGGTAGGCCAAGTGGTCGTTTTGTATGACAGAAAATTCATTGTTGTTGAAAATTTCATATATCCTAGACCAATCAATTTGATAATTTTCAGTGCCTCCGCCACTGGTGTCAGAGAAAATGCCAAATTTTGGGTCCTTGGCGAGCATGTCCCTCTGAAGGTTCTTGTAGCAGGTAAGATGAGCCATTTTCAAAATTGAAACACTCTATTAAATGCATAAACCAAAAATCAAAACTAATCCGAACAAAACTACAATAAGCAATTGAACGAATAAATGGGCAAGACAACAACCTGGAATTGAATGCAATGGTAAAAATGTCTTCTAGTAAAAAAATGCAGTGAAAAACCTGCGCAGCACAGTAATCCGCAGTAATAAAAATGGTAAAGAAGTTGTACAATACCATCCTATATATATATTTCCCGTGGTCAAATTAAGACCGTAGGATTATAATGAATCAACGGTCAGGATTAAATTCTGCAGGATGTGGGACCACAATACGAGGTCTTAAGCTTTATTAACCATCCCGCAATCCGTATTCCGCAATTATGGGATGCGGGATGTGGGAACTCAGAATATCGAATTTTTATTCAACCCTTTCCACAATTCACATCCTGCAAGTTGCGAGTTGTGGGATCGTACACAAAAAATTATAAAATATATTACTTCCCGCAATCCGCATTCCGCAAATTGCAGGTTATAGGTTGCGCAATGTCCAAATCGCATATACAAAACTTTCCCGCATCGCGCATGCCACAATTGCGGGATAAAAAAATTCACAAATTTTAAACTTCAAGATACCGCAATCCACATTGCGGGTGCGAGATGCAGGTTGCGGGAAGGACATAATCTTTGGGAAAATATAGTCTTCCGCAATCCACCAAAGATACTAAAAACATGCACAAATCCAAATAATTTAGCTAAGTCAAACCATAAAACCATGATAAATATTATGGGGACCCTTAAAACGACCCTAGGAATTCAGAAAAATTACCTTGCATGTAGAATTGGGGGTTCCCATGTTATATCCAAAACATCGGATCTCTTGTACCTACAACAAGCATATATAAAACCATCATGTATAAGCAAATATAACTACATCCATGGACAAAATATTCATATTTATACACATGTAATAGATGAGAAATGGATATTTCTATTAATAATAAACATAGATAGAACAATGACAAACTCTTTCGATACCTCGTCGAAACATAGAAACCGAGTCCTCCACCTGGGCCTCCACCACTTCAGTCCTCCATCTCAATGGCAAGCTTACAAGGAAATGGAAATCTTGGGAAGATCAACAATGTGTACTCCAAAGGGACAAAGGGATGCAGACTCAAGCATAAACAAGTGAGGCAACAATGAACTATAGTTTCCTTTCTCTCCAAAATTCTCCTCCTTCAATGCATCCAAGAGGCTCAATATATAGCCCTCCAATTGACAATGGAGGGATGATTCGGAGCTTTTTCCAGGAATATGGAAGGCCAAGAATCAAGTTATTCGGGACTCATTGAGGAAAACTCCATTTTGTTTTTGTTTTTATGCACATTTCCTGATGTACATGGGTATTGGCTAAAACGTTATGTGTACACGCAGGTATTGGATTAAAAGTTGCGTATGAAAATAACATATGTTTCTTAGGGATTTTCTTGGATCATCAAATTATAAGTTGAGCAAGGGGAGTCCAAGGAGTCTACAGAGGGACATGGAAATCCATAAAGGTGTGAGCTACTAAGTGTGGTAAAATCATCTATAACATCAAACAATAAATCATAGTATAATAAGCTTACTTTGAGATTTTAAAACTTAAGATTTGAAAAACATATTTACTTTAGTTTTTTTAAATTTAATATATCTTATGGGTATTTTTACCTTTGTGGTTTTTTTGTTTCTGAAAAATAATTTTGTTAAAGGGAAAATGGTGCCAAAATCTAGTAATTCCTTTATAATTGATGTGATTAAAAATTTCATGTTCCTCATCAAATTTGAACTTAGCATGCTTTGATAATCATTCATATTGTTGATATGATAGAATAATATGATTAAGTATTATATTAACACTGCACAAAATCCAAAATGTAAACAATTCTAATTTATACTTGTCATTTGACCTAGAGTGTTTTCCTATAAATTTGTATTTAAATCATAAAATCATAAACCCTGATTTCAAAAGGTTAGTGGAGTCTTATCACAAATATGTGTCACGTATTTTAGTAAGAGGTATTCCATAGAGGCAAAGATACCATGTCTTAGAGAGGAAAATAGGTCAATGCATTTCTCCTTTGCCACATTATTTCAAATGAGATCACATGCATGAAGTTTGGATTTAAAAATGAGATCACATGCATGAAGTTTGGATTTTTTTTTAGGTCATCCATGTTTCACAAACTCATCTTTGTTAACGCATATGCATTTTGCATTTCTATTAAATTCTTACGCATTATGTTCAAATAAGTTCTAGCATGTTTAGCCAAAAATGCGCATGCAATTTAAAATGTGTGTGTATATTTTTTTCCAGTGGAAAAAATCTCTTTATTCTCATCGAATAAACTTGATCTTCCCAGATGGAGCTTCCATCAAGGAGTCTACCCTTCAAGGCTTCTTTGCATATTTCAGTTTTTTTGTGGCTTTCTACAACCCATAAGAGTCCAGCCATTATGGATTCATTTCAAAATTTCATTATATCTATAGCTTCCTACTGTTTCTCAATAAACGGTCTCTTATACATCATAGATTATTCTCCTAATTCAAATTACAAAATCAGAAATTGATCACCAGGTTGTCCATTGATTAAACCCTCAACCTTGGTTAGACCTGGAGGAAGAGCGAGTGCCAATTTGGATAGCTTATCTGCTTCCATATTCGATTCCCTGTATATATGTCTAAAGGAAATAATTTCAAAGGTGGCTATATGTTCTTTGATTTTTTTTCAATAGATGTTGGAGATGAGGTTCATTGATATGATTTTTCCCATTGGCCCATTCTATTACCATTTTGGAGTCTCCATACAACTGTAATTTTTTTATCTGTTTATGTATGGCTACCTCGAGGACAACCCATAACTCTGAAAGTTATGCTTTATTGTTAGAGGCTTGTCTTGGAGAAACTTTTATGACGAGCCTCTTGTTGTCATATAGATACATCACTGCTCCTGCTCCCCCGAGTGGTGCCTCTCCTTGGCTAGCATCATCAAAATAAGCCCAAGGGATTATTTTATTATTACTGGATTTAATATCTTTCTCTATGGGGTCAATTTGGGCTCAGCTCGATGCTCCATGACTTTCTACATGAGCACAATCTCTTTTATTGCTACTAACAACCAAGTGTTTTGAAATAATTCCTTATTTATTGCTTCCTAGATACTAAAGACAATTAGTGTAGGGAGAGCTTTGAATCTACGTACCCCAACATCATTCCACCAATTTTGAGTTCGATGTTCCAATGAGACATCCGTACTGGATGTCGTTGAGTGATTTGGTATTCTATTGACCTTCTCCCAAATGAAACCTGCATATGAGCAAGTGAAAAATAAATGAGATGTCGTCTCTTCAATGGATTTTCACAGCACACACACACCCAATCCCTTGAAATCCTCTCTGTTTAAAATTTTCCCATGTTAAAAGTTTGTTGCTTAATTCCAGCCACAGAGTTAGTATCATTTTTAGTGGGCCTAGAGTCTTCCAAATTTTAGTCCACCACCATAGATGTTCTCCTTCCCGCGTAGATCCTGATGCAATCTCATACCTGGGTTTTGCAGAGAAACTTCAATCTTTTCCATTCTTTGTCTAGATGAGCTTGTCTAGTTCATCCTCTTCCAGATGGATGAAACAATTGACTAGTATGGTAACATATCGATTCCATTCCACCGCTGATGCGCCAAAAAAACCCAATTCTTCAGCTGATTTCCATCCATTTGTGCCTCTTAACTGGGTCTATTTCACTTGGGTACTTGATCTAATAATCGGTATTCCTAGCTTGAATCTGCCCAATGATATTTTCCTAAACGTACTCTTCTTTCATATCTTATCTTCCATGCAACCTAATTGTCGACTAGGGGAAAATCCTGAACAAAGGCCTTCCAGCCTATAGATACATTTTTATGCATTGTAATTGGTTTTCTAAACCATTCGACAATAGAGGACTGCGATCAGTATTTGGAGCTCATTGTCCTTCTCCACAAGGAGTTTAGGTTTTCGACCATGCTCCACAATAATTTTTCAGCCAAATATTTGCAGAATAGGCTTGGATTCTTAATTCCCCAACCTCCTATAGATTTGGGGAGAGTTAAGGTAGTCCATTTTGTTAAAGATTAAAAAATAGAGATGAAGCAGAAAATGGTGGAACACACAATGGGCGTATTGATTGCCTTATCATTATTAAGAAGCAACATATATAGGACTACATAAAAACAATACCATGGTCCAATACCATGGGCCAGAAAATACTATGGGTCACTAATCAAGATAAGGTGACCAAATCAACTACTCAACTAACTAACCAATTAATAATGCATTTGATCAGGGAGATTACATTATTCAACACCCCCCCTTAATATCAACTGGTAGAACATCTTCAACACTATCAATACCTAAGTGCTCTCTCTGATATTCAAATGCAGATGTTCCCAAAGGTTTGGTGAACATATTAACCAACTGCTCCTTAGAGCCACAATATTGTAAATAAATTTGTCCATCATTGATTAACGCACAAATGAAATGATAGTGAGTGTCAATGTGTTTGATTTTTATATGAAATACATTATGTTTGGAAAATTGTATTGCATAAATATTATGACAGAAAATAGAAGTTGGATCTTTTTCAATGTGTCCCATATCCTTTAAAAGTCTTCTTATCCAAACTGCATTGCAATTGGTGGTTGCTACTTATTATTCTTATGCAAAAGGCATGCTGACAATGGGTTGTTTCTAAGATGCCCAAGAGATCAGACTTGTACCCAAATGGAAAGCATAACCATATGTGATTTTCCTATCATCAATACTTCTTGCATCAGTGTCAGTGTACCCTGTGAGAGAATTCTCTAGTGTATGAGTGTACCAGAGGTCATATCCAAGTGTGCCTGCAACATATCTCAGAATTATTTTTCCAACTTTGTAGTGAGAGTCTTTGGGAGACTCCATAAATTTGGAAATAAGACTGACAACATACATCAAATCAGGTATAGTTGTAGTCAAATACATTAAACTTCCTACCATTCTTTTATATAGTGTAGCATTTACTGTGGGTCCATCATCATTCTTTGTTAACTTGGTTCCTAGAGCTATGGGGGTTTCTGTTGGTTTACATTTATCCATTCTGAATCTCTGCAAAATATCAGTAGCATACTTATGCTAACACATGGAAATACCTTTATCAGTTTGAGTAACTTCCAGAACAAGGAAGTCCTTCATCAGTCCTAGATCAGTCATTTCAAATTCCATTTTCATGAATGTCCTAAATTCTTCAAGCATTAAATTACCTATGTAAATCATGTCATCACCATAAAGAAATAGCATCAACATTTTACCTTGCTGAGTGGGCTCATTGCTGCTTTTGTTGAACCCATTGTTGATGAGATAGGAGTCAATCCTATGGTACCAAGCTCGTGGAGCTCATTTTAGACCATACAAGGAATTTTTCATCTTAAACACTTTGTGTTAATGACCTTTGAAAGTATATCCATGTGTCTGGTCTACATAAACTTCTTCTTCAAGAATACCATTGAGAAAGGAATAATTCACATCCATTTGATAAACAAGCCATTGATTTTTTGCCGCAATGGTAAGTATAGCTTTGATGGTATCCATCCTTACTACAGTAGAAAATGTTTCATCACAATCTACACCATACTGTTGTGCATATGCTTTGACAACCAACCTTGCCTTGTGTTTTTCAAGTTCTCCTTTTTCATTTACTTTGGTCTTATAGACCCATTTGACTCCAATGTTGGTTTTGTTTGAAGGGATATCAACAAGATCCCAAGTTTGGTTTTTCTCAATAGCATCAATTTCTTCATTCATTTCTTGTACCCACTGTGCATCCCTTGTTGCTTCATCAAAAGATGAGGGCCAATAGAAAAATAGAGCATACTGAAGTTTCTCATCAATAATAGGAGTTTTCTCATATAATTCTCTCTAAATTCTGGTTTTCTTGTTCCAAGCTGAACTGTCTTCTGGTGTTTCTTCTTGTTGTTGCACTTCTAATATTGGAAGTCTAATAGGTATATCTGGCATATTTGAACTTTCTTGCTGCTGTATGTCTGAAGGATCACTCCAACATTTGTCTTCAAGGAATTTCACATCTATGCTCAACACAATATTTTTCATGACATGATTATACAACTTGTAATCCTTGTGTTGTTCACTGTAACCAGTGAAAATACACTGTTCACTCTTCTTATCTAGATTTATTCTAAGTTCATCAAGTACATGAGAAAATGCAACAAAACAAAAAACTCTTAGATGTGCAACACTAGTCTTAGTGCTACTCCATGCTTATTCAAGACTCTTGTCTTGGACACTCACCGTGGGTGATCTATTGAGAAAGAAGACTGAGCATGCAACAACTTCAGCCCAATACAGGCCAAGTTCATGATGGTATTTTTCTTTCATTCAACAATTCCATTATGCTGTGGAGTGTATATGGTGGTGAACTGTCTCTAGATGCCATGTTGCTTGCAAAAATCAATAAACTCATGTGAATCACATTCACCTCCACCATCTGACCTGAGAATTTTAATGAACTTGCTATAGTGTTTCTTAGTCAGGGCCTTTAACTCTTTGAACCTAAAGAAGGTCTCTTAGTTGTTCTTGAGGAAATAAACCCATATTTTCTTGCTAAAATCATCAATAAATGTCAGAAAATAAAAGCTACCTCCTATGGATTGGGTTCGCATGGGTCCATAGAGGTCTGTATGAACTATCTCAAGATGTGGAAGAGGGGAAGTTGTCCCTTTGGTGTTTCCCATTGATACGGTCCTCACAGGAGCTGGATTGTTCATGTATAGATGGTAAACCCTTGAGCATGAACTATTTGTCTAGGAGATTGAGACTCTTGAAGGGAATATGACCGAATCTACAATTCTATAACCAGGTTTCATCTGTACTAGAAACAATTTGGGCTACAGATTATGTAAGGTTGGCACTTTTGAGACTGAGAGGAAATATTCTATTCTTGGTCATTTCAACTTTGGCTATGAGTCTCCTACTGAGGGGGTTTATCATAAATGGCATAGTATGTATCATAAAATCTAAGATCATATTGGTTCTGAAGTAATTTACCTATACTGGTCAAATTTACAATTAGATGTGGTACATAGAAAACATCATGAATACACTTCTTTTCATTCTACTTTGTAAGTACAAGAACAATACCTTTTCCTTTCGCTCGAGCCAAAAAATCATCTCCTAGCTTGATATTCATGACAACAAGGGAATCCAAACTAGAGAATAGTGACTTGTTACCTATCACGTGATTGTTGCAACCGCTATTTGGTTGCCATATATCTGAGCTGCAGTGTTCTTCAGTATTTTGATGAGATAAGAACATTACCTCTGATGAGCCTTCTTCTTCTATAGAGACATTAGATATACCATTGTTCTGGTCTGCTTGCTTCTTTCTGCATTATCTCTCATAGTGGCCATACTTCTTGCAGTAGTTACATTAAATATTGGACTTATTGGTCCATCTCTTGCCTTCCCCCCTCAGACCTTGAGAGTTGTGAGAATGCTCTAAGTGATCTGAATGTTCATGACTGGTTCTGTCTTCTGTATGAGGAGACGCTTGGCCTCTTCTTCCTTGACCACATCTTCCTCTACCTCAACCTCTATCAAGGGAAGCTTGGTTGCTGAAAGTATTGGTTAATGAATCTTCTTCTTGATTGAGTCGAGCTTCATGAGATAGAAGGGATACAGTCAACTCTTCTAGGGTGAACTGAGACATATCTTTTGCTTCTTCTATGGCAGTAAATACCATAGAAATTTTATTGGTGAGACACCTTAGAATCTTCTAAACAACTACCTTTTGTTCTAGATGTTTGCCATAGGTTTGAAATTGGGTGACGATACCCAAAAACCTAGTCATAAACTGATCTACAGTTTCTATTTCCTTCATTGTCAAACTTTCAAAATGAATTCGAAGGTTTGCAATCTTACTATTTTTACTCGATCTGTTCCCTTATAGGAGGATGTGAGCAGATTCTAATCTTGATGTACGCTGGTAGCTCCTGATATCCATAGGAAAATGGACTCCTCAATGCAATGCTGGATCAACCATTTGGCTGTGAGATCTCAGTCTCGGTGAGCTTCTATGGAATTCTTATGGGCACTACTCATTGTGGCTAGAGCATTCGTATCAGGTTCTTTGAACTCAGTTTCAACCATATCCCAACATTTGTTGAGATGGAGAAACATCTTCATCTTGATAGACCAAAACTCATAGTTGGTACCGGTCAATATAGGTCCATAGATCTGCTTCAAATTTGAGGTGCTTATGATAGTAATAGCCATCTTCTTATGGCTATTTTCTCGATCAAATTGGATTCGTAGATATCATAGAAGATTTGGTCCTTTAACTCAATGACACTCCTTGTAGAGCTAGCATAGGGAATCAGAAGGGTGGCTGACGCACTTTTCCTTTGGACAAGGTGTGTCACTGATACTCTTTTCCTTAATACAAGGTGCATCATTGACGCACTTTAGGTGTGTTAGTGGTTTCAGTGACACTCTTTTCCTTCTTGCAAGGTGTGTCATTGACACACTTTCTCTTCAGGTAGGGTGCGTCAGTGGGTCACTGACACTCTTTTCCTTCAAGTAGGGTTTGTCAGTGCTCTAAGAGAGAAGAAAAAGAAATACACCTGATTCCTCGATGTGTTTCGACTTCGATCACAACCTCTATATGTGTGTGCTTTCCACTATGTGAAAAGGCTTACCAAAGACAAAAGGAATGGATCAGGCCATACGCTCTAACACCATGTTAAATATTAAGAAATAGAGATAAGTAGAAAATGGTGGAACACACAACGAGCATATTGATTTCCTTCTCATTATTAAGAAACAACATATATAGGACTACATAAAAACAATACCATGGGCCAATACTATGGGCTAGAAAATAATATGGGTCACTAATCAAGATAAGGTGACCAAATCAACTAACTCAACTAACTAACCAATTAATGATGTATTTGACCAGGGAGATTACATTCTTCAACACATTTAATTAGCAAAACACCCTCTGTTTGTTTTCTTGTCGTCCATAGAAAGGAGATGCATTTTTTTCTTATTTTAACCAGTATGCCCTTCGCGATATATGCTATTGATGCCCAATATAGTGATATGCTCTGGAAAACCGCTTTGAGAAACACTAGCTTGTCCCCTATGGATAGAAAACAACTTTCCCATAGAGAAATTCTCGCTTCTAATTTCTTAAATAACCACATCCAATCTTGAAATGCATAAGCATTTGGCTTAAGGAAAAACCCTAAATACTTAAAGCCTTCTGCTATAGGGATTAGAGGGAAAGGGACTAACTCTCTTACCCTGGTCAGGAGCTCATCTGGGAGATTATTGAAAGTTGGACTTGAATTTTCAATGTTTGTAACCATCCCCGCTGCCTTCAGATATTTCTGCAAGATCTCTACAAAGGATTAAAATTTCCATACGAGCCTTCTCACATTAGGAGCATGTCAAAGTATGCGTAAGTTCCACTGTACTTGAGATCCTGCTACTTTTAATCTTTCCAGCCTCTTTTTCTTTGTGAATAATATGGCTTAACGCCTTTGCTACAAGAAGAAATAGGAATGGAAAGAGGGGAAAACCCTGCATTAGGTAGGTCTGAAGGACTGGGAGGGAGCACCATTTATTAATACTGCAAAGGAGGTTGATTAGATACAACCTCCACTATCTATTCCACTACCTCCATTGACATGCATACATATATATACAGACACACACCCCCACACCCATATGTACCATTGCACTGTGGTCCAACAACAACTTGCAATTATAATTGTGATGATGACCAAAATGCAAAGATTAGTAGGCATGCTCATATGATCATCCCCTGAATGGGGTTTAAGGCCATGGCTATTACTAGATGTTGCTTTAGTGCCTTCTTGGGGTTTAAGGATGTGGCTATTACTAGATGTTGCTTTAGTGCCTTTTTTGGATAGTAATTATTAACATCACTTCCTTCTTGAGCTAGTAAGTATTAACTTCCCTCCCATTTGATTCTTCATAATTCCATGAAAATTGAAATTAAAAAAATAAATATATTTGATATATATTGGTAATCACATTTACACCCTGAAGTAAAATCCTTAGTTTAAGTTATTAAACTATTTATATTTGTTGATATTTTAATTTAGTTAACAATGATAGCCATGCTTTATATCCATCTTTAAACCATAAGGATAAAATATAAACACATTCGCTTGAACTTTTAAAACATTTAACATACCCTTTAAATATGTACCTATCTTTTTTAGATCTTATAAATCGATGGTCTTTTACTTATTGGGAAAATTTTCTAGTTTATTATAAGGAAAATGATTGAAAAAACTAATAGCTTTAACGTTTCCTCTAAAAGTCTAACTAAAAATGTTTTGTAATCATTTATAGTGTAAATAGAATGTGATAGGACAATATTATTTTTATAGTCATTTATATTGTGAATAGGATGTCATAGGATAATATGATTAAGCTTTGATTTAAAAATACCTAAGACATCACTAATAAATAAGACAATAAAAATTTAACTTAAAACTTTTCCCTTTAATATATATTTAAATTTCAATCTTGATGTCCAAATATTCAATTAAGTCTCATTACAAATACTTGAAACTAAGTCTCATTACAAGGTTGTGTCATACATTTTGTTAAAGGGTATGGCACTGAGTCAAAGATACCAATGTTTGTGCCATATATTTTGTTAAAGGGTATGACATCGAGTCAAAGATACGAGTGTTTTAGAAAGGAATTTTTTTTTTTCCACCGAAAAACAATTATATATATATATATATTCAAAAGTTGTGTTATAATTACAAAATATCACAATCTTTCGTTAACATATTTGTCCATAATCCATCACAAAATATCTTAAACCTGTTTTCTATATACTATTAGTCCCAACCAGTTGCATAAGCTTAGAAGTAAATAGCTTACACTAAAACTTAATATCATAAAGTTCACTAATGACTAGAAAGTTAAACTATACTCAATAGACCATGATCAATTCTAGATCCCTCCATGATCAATTCCCAAGCAATGTTCTCCATGTCTTCCTTTAAAGCAAGCTTGGACAAACCATCAGCCTCTGTATTCAATTCTATATAAATATGGTTGAAAGTTATCAGTTGAAAGTTTTTGATAATATATTTATTCCGTCTGGCCCAATGTTGTAACTCCAAATTGTGCAAATAATGGATATCCTTTGCCCAATCTATAATAGCTTTTGAGTCCCCAAAGATCAAAATAGAGAGAAAATCCTTTTTTCCTGGAAAAATATAGCAGTCCCCAAAGTGCCACAAGCTCAACTTTTGAATTTGTTCCACTTCCTTCCCCCATCTCCAATCTATAAGAAAGGTTATGCCTGATTTTGATCACCATACCTACCTCGCATTTACCATTATGTTGCGCATCATCGAAGAAACCACTTACACCATTTAGATCCACCCATGGATACCTTATAACTCTACTAATTTCCTTCTTATGCATTGAACCGTAAGCATGCAACCAACTAAGTGCTTTCATTCCTGCTCTATTTGAATCTGCAACAACCTCCTAGAAAATGCACATATTACGTTCTCTCCAAACTGCCCAAAGTATAGCTAAGATCACATCCATCTTCATATCGGTCTTCTCGCCCAATGAATTGTATTTGCAGCTAGACATTGTTTATTCCAATTAGCCAACAAAGATAGCTGGGAGCCTACACAAGCCCAAACATTCTGAAAGAAAACAAAATTGCTGAACACATGTAGGGTATATTCATTATCTGAATGGTAGAGGAAGCATCACCAAGGCCCAATAAATCCACGTTTTTGCAGCGCATCCCATGTCAGTATCTTTTTATTGATGCATAACCATCCAAAACATTTAATCTTCAAGGGCAGCTTCCCATCCCAGATACAATGAAGGGCTCCCTCCACTTCTCTAGAGAGAAAACAGTTTGCCAAGTATTGGTACATCAGCGTCGATGTAACCACTCCTGAGTCCTTGTTTTTATCCCAGACCAACATATCTTCCTTCTGAATTAAAAAAATACACGCACATGTCATTTTTTTCAAATAAATCCCACTCACTTGCCAGCTCCTCGCTAAGGTTGAGATCCACATAAGATAACCATCCTGGCTTATGTGTCTCTTTGGAAAAAAGGCATTCTTTAAATCATAAATGTTTCTCTCATGAATAACTCTAGTTAACTGGACAGATAAAGAAAAATGAACTCCCATACCAACGAATGGATTGATTCCCAGGAAGATCTGCATTCCACTTCCCACCTGCCAACTTAGATTTGGTAGAATATAAATTAAAGAACTAAGAAGACTCCGCCATATCAGAGAACCATTCCCCGGATTAAATTTACCAGATCTTAGCCAAGATTCTACAGGCAGACGTTGTAGATATTTACACCTGATAGTTTTTTCCCCACAGACCAACATCCTACAAAACCCTCCACAGAATTTTGGAGCATAACGACAAGTTAAGGAGCCCTAGGTATTTGATACCCCACCCTCCAGAAGCTCTTGGCTTGGAGAGAATATCCCTACTCACCAGGTGGAGCTTCACCTCTTGAGATTTGCCTCTCCATAAAAAATTAAATATAATTCTACGTAAGCTCGTAATAACCCCTGCTTGAAAAGTTATCAGCAAAAACCAGTAAACTAGGAAGCTTTGTAAAATAGAGGTAACAAGAACTAAGCGCCCGCCTAGAGACAACCATCTAGAGGTCCAACTCTCAAGTTTCTTGTTAAACTTAACCATAATCCATCGCCAATCTTTCTTTGTGTATCTATTCAGATTGAGAAAGTAGCCAAGGTATTTAATTCCATCTTCAATACATACCATCTGAAACAGGAGTAAGAGCGCCATCTGTTCCAACAAAGTCTGATCACAACAATTAAAGGAAATGGAAGATTTCAGATTACTCACCAATAAGCCTAAAGCGCAATAGTATACATTTAACAACTCTTTAATAAACCTCCATTCCGCCATCGATCCTTGCCCAAAGATGATCACATCATCCACAAAGAATACATGTGTTAGCTACAGTCCACTAGTGACCTTTAGACCTTTGATATTTCCCTCCTTCTTTGCTTCAATGAACATTTGACCGAGCCCTTCGATGGCGAGGATGAACAAACAGGGTGATAAGGGCACCCTTGGTGAATTCCATTTTTAAAGAAAAGGAAGGGTGAACCATTCACGGGAATCACAAAATTGACTGAGGAGACGCAAGACATAATCCAACGAGTAATATCGTGAGAAAGCCCAACCTGAGCAAGTAAGAGGCGAAGGTAATCCCAATTGATCCTATCGTAAGCTTTCTCCAGGTCAAGTTTTAAGATGAACGCACATAACCTCTTTTGTTTGTCCTGGTGAAGGCTTTCTTGAACCAATCCAACAACATCAAGAATTTGTCGCCCCGTCAGAAACCCAAACTGCTCCTCTGAGATAACCTTACTAAGCACCTGTTTCAAACTGTTAGCAATAACTTTTGAAATCAATTTGTATAGTAAATTGCATAACACAATGGGCCTGTACTCGTTAAAACCTGTAGGCTTATCAACCTTCAGAATCAATATGATGAAAGTCTTAGTCAAGGCCTCAGGAATGATCCCGAAGTGTCGTGACTCCTCCACAGCCTCCGTCAGAACGCCATCCAACAAATCAAAGAAAAGGAGATAAACTCCATAGTCCACCCATCAAGGCTTAGACTTTTATCTCTCTTAAAACTCTTGAGTGTTTCCAAAATCGTGCCTAGAATTTTATCTCTCTTAAAACTCTTGAGTGTTTAAAAAATCGCCCCTTCAGTCACCGACCTCCTAATAATCACCGTCCTCATTCTTAAAAAAAAAGGTTGTTATGCAATGTCTCATGTGCTTCATTATTTCAAATGAAGGTTGTTATACGACACTTCATTTTTAGTTATCTATGTTTCATAGACTCAACTTTGTAATGTACCAAGTGAAATAGCAACATTGTGCTTATACCTGTTTTTAAGAGATTTACATTCTAACTAAAAGTTTTGTAAATATATTTACGTTTTAAGTATTTTTTAAAATAAATTTCAATACAATATAATTCATTTTTATTAAGAATTAATAAATAGTAACATATATAAAAAGATTGACCTATTTGCCCGACCATTTGCACCGATCGGACGGTCGGCAACGTCGGATGTGACGGCTCACGCGAGCCAGGTCGTTCGATCGATGCAAATGGTCGGTTAAGTAGTTTACTCCTATATAAAATGGTATAATTATTTATTAAAAAATAAAAAGAGAATTCTTATTTTGTATAATTAATGTGTAAAAATAATGGTTTTATTTAAATATAATTACCCTCATATCGTTTCAAGAAATGGCATACAATGTTATTAAAAGGAATCATGACGCATTGTAAAGATTCCTAAAAAGACATTATGGTAATGTAGTGTGAGAGTATGAGATTTGAAAAGAATAAAATAATCATGCACCGAACTGTTTGTTGCACGGATTGTCATTTATTAGAACTTTAATGGATAATTGGGAAATGTGCAATGTAATCGTGGAGAGTGAGTAATATCTATTTAATCCTATTTATCTGATTGCCGACAATGACTAAATCGGTCGATTAGAACATAAATGTATGTTAATCCTGTTAAATAATTATGTGTATTATAACTAAAATTTAATAATTTTTATTATTAAATTTATTTAATATTTATTATTACGTTAATAGACATTTTTATTTGAGATTTGGGGTGGATTACTGTTTATGTTTTTCATCTACGAGAATGAGATAAATATACTATCGAGATTGATTTTATGGTACTCGTTCAAAATTCGAAACAAACAATTAGAAAAAAAGGAATATAAACTAGCATACCCACATAGTTTGTGGCTCGATAGACATCAAATGGTTGAGAGATAGTTATGTAATGGAAGACAGTTTGGAAACATTTTTTTATTCATCATATTCATCTAGTTAAACGGGTTTCACTGTGAGTTATCCATGCCTAGCTACATGTTATCACCGACGTTCTTCATGTTATCCATTTATCAACTATCAGTTATTTTTTATATTCTTTTTTCTTTTTTATGTCACATTATTCTAGTTAGCTGCCATGAACTGTTCGTTATTCATTCATTAACTATGAGTTATCTATGAATTGCTACCAGTTATTTTTTATATTTGTTTTTTATATAATTGTTTATTTCAAATTTTGAACGACTGCCATAGAATCAATCTTGACAATACACTTGTCTCATCCTCATCCGTAGATGAAAAAGCATAGGCCCTAGTCCACCCCAAATCTCAAATAAAAACATCTATCGACGTAAAAATAATTGGTAGCTAGTTGATGAATGGATAACTCATAGTTGATGAATGGATAACCAACAGTTCATGGCGGATAACTAGAAGAATGTGAGATAAAAAGAAAAAGAATATAAAAAATAACCGATAGTTGATAAATGGATAACAGGAAGAATGACGATGATAACATGTAGCTAGGCATGGATAAATCACAGTTGAACCCGTTTAAGTAGAAGAATATGTGGAATAAAACAAATTTCCAAACTGTCTTCCATTTCATAACTGTTTCTTAACCATTTGATCTCTATCGATGTGATCCAGCCACAAACTATGTGGGTGTGCTAGTTTATAAAATATTGAGAAAAGTTTTACCAAACATTAAGATTAATACTAAGTCAAAAGAATTTGACTCAAGTGATTATGCTTTGTAGAGTTGCTTTAATTAAGGTTAGCCTGCTTTCGAGTGAGAAGAATTTGTAGGCCCAATTTGATATCCTTTTATCAATCTTTTTTATGAGTCAATATTAATAGTTGTTAAGTTTTAGGAAAAAACCTAAATATTTAAAACCAGTTTTCATCTGCTCTACTTTTGACTGAAAGAGTGTCTTCAATTCTTCTAAACAGTCAAGTTAGATGTTATGAGTATAGATACAAGAAATCTCAATATTAATATTCATTCTTATTACATTGCAAAAAAATCCAGTAGAGTTTGCATAATCTTCCATTCTTTGATATTATCAAATCCAAAAAAAATAACATCAACTACAAAAAAAAAAATAGTAAAAAAAAAATAACATCATCTGGAAAAAAAATAGATGTAAAAAAAATATAAAACAAAAACTTTTTGTAAATTTTTTATACCTCATAGCTAACCTTAATCTATAATCAAAATGTATAAGAGATTGCATACACATTTTCAAAGTCTATAGTTGGATGTTATCATGTAAACTATTTTGATATACTATAGTCATAGGGAACCTCACAAAATAGATCATGTGCGAAGTTTGAATTAAATGATCTATATTGTCATCAGGTAAGCATAACCGCATATGCATAGATTTCATGTAAACATTGCACGTCATATCATAGTTAGCACTTTTCTATGGTTGTTGCAAATATTGGCCCAACATGGTTCCCTTGTCCACTGTCTATTTGAGGATACAAACCTCCAAGGGAAATTCTTTGAGCATTAGGTAAGATAAGAATTCTCCACCTGATATATTTATACGTCCTTGCAAGTCCTATGAGTGGATTTACTATAAGCCTTATTAGATGCACACCAAAGGGATAACTTAAATGAATAAAATCATTTACTTTTATACTATTATACTATTATTTGGTTTATTTTATTTTTAAATATATTTATTTTTTATTTAATTATTTGGTTTATTTTATTTTTAAATATATTTATTTATCTAATTTTTATATTATATATTTATGGACTCTAGCAGGGTATTTTTTAAGGATTCCAATATTATACTTAAGTATAATATTCTAGGCGATTGTTCTATATTGAAAAATCATGTTTATAGATTGGTAGGCGAATATTAAATATGAAACATAAAATTAACACTGAAATGTATAAATTTTGGGGAATATTATGATAAAAAACATATTTTATGTAAATATAGGTGATGTTAGACACCAAATAATGAATTTATTTTTTGGAAAAAACAAAAAAATAGCCAACTGGCCAAATTTTGCCACTAAACTCTAGTCATATTCATACTCAATTATAGGTGTGGATACTCCATCTTTCAAGTAAAGAAAATAAAATTATTTTAATCTTGGTATTTACTTAGTTCCACTAGTCAACCTTTAATATTTGAGTAAATATAAAGTGATATGGTATTATAAATAATTTTTTTTATTTTATAAAATAAAATTTGATTATATTATAAAATGCAATGAGAAGAGTTTTGAATAGTAAGATTTGAAAATGTTAGTTGAGATAACCTTATGGTGTTTGTGTAACATGATAAGGAGATAATAAGCACTATTTACTAAGAGAAGGTTGAGGCATTGAGTTTTATTAGGTGAAATTTATAATAGTTGAAGAAATATAAGAGAGATGATATGAATGATCTTTAATATTTATTAGAAACTAATACTAACTGATATAGATCTATCTTAACTTTGGCTCTACTAAGTGTCGAGAGAGATAAACTCTATTAAGATGTGAACCTTTTGTCAAGGTTAGCACTATAAAAGGGGTTTACACATAAAGATATTTGATCCCTCTTAAGGATTGGTAGAGCTAGAGTTAAGATGGATCTATGCTGGTTATAGTTAAAGTTACATAACACTCTTTTATGGTGTTATTGTTTCATATATGTCAATGCCCAACCCTAGAAATGTTGAGCTTGAAAATCCAAATCCAAATCTATTGATTTCTGAAGCTTCAGACGACTACTTCTGTAAGCATGCAAGAGTCATCCAAGAGACCTCTCTAGGAGCTTGCTTGAAGAGTAAGAGAATTGTTGTATCTCTTTCCTAAGTTTAACTTATGAAAAACACAATATTAACTAAATGTTGGCTAATGACTAAAAAGTGACTTAGGGTCCATGGTATTTGAAATCCCATGGTATCGGCCTAAGGTATTTTGGTCATTGAGATGTTATAAAAGGAAACCTAAGGAGAGGAGGACACACAACATCCACATAGAGTGAGGGGATTAGGCTAAGTTTGTGGAGAAGGATTTCCATCCAAGTGTGTGGGAAAGGTTTGAGGAACATAACAAAAGGGAAGCAAGGAAGATAACAACCAACTAACAAGATTAAAGGGCTAATTTTTAGGTTTGCAAGATTGGTTATTTGCTGATTTGCATATTTCTTAGTGATCCATTATTCATGAAGGAAGCGTAGGGTTTTATATTAATAAATCCAAAGTAGCATGGTACGAGAGCCATTGCTGAGGCCAGTCTTTCTCTAAGTAGGAAATTGATTTTGATGGATTAGCAAAAGGGGCGTGGTATGACAATACACCATACAATCACAATACAACCCCTACAATGTATGACTAAGTTGCAGTCATGGCATCATGTGCACAACATGAAGTAGATTGGGTTGTGGGTTCTGAAGGTGTGAGTTGAGACACCAGGGAAGTTTGAAACGAACTACTAGGCACAAGGTAAAAAATGACGATAGACAAAATTAGTTGGACTGTTAAAATTCTATATGCTAAGCTAGATTATCAGCATTTAATTTCAATTTCATAACAAAAGCATATAGACGGGATCATTGAAAGAAACAATATCACAAGAACAACAAAGATTTATCCTAGGAAAACCCTAAAGGGAAAAACCTAGCAAAATCTTCCTCAATATAGATGCCCCAAAAAGATAAAAGGTAAAACCAAAAGACTGATCCTCCTCCTTCTCCAGCTACAGCTCTTTCTCTCTCTCTAATGCGCTACACAAGTGAGTGTGAGTATGTTCCAAATGAGGAGTGCCTCACCTCTATTTATATTCTTTCATTCACTTAATAATTAATTCAGTTATGTAGGCTCGAGTAATCCTAATTTAATCTTGTAGGCTCGAGTAACCACAACTGGGGTACTAATGACCTGACTTACAATGGAGAGGAATTCCTCATAACTCGTATTAGTTCTCCCAATTAGAAACATCGGGGTATAAATAAATACAAGTGATTCTCCCATTATGAACATCGAGGACCACAAAAAATACATATAGAATATTCTTCGAAGTTACAATATTTCAACACTCCCCCTTAATGAGAAGGGTATTCTACAACAACAACAATAGGAGAGAGAGGACATCATCAACGTCATCAGGGTGACACATCTATAAATCATTGGAAGCTTTTCATCATATATTCTTCATCTTCAATCTTCATTTTCAATCTTCAGCAGCAGCAACACTTTGACCGCTCGATTAATCAGCAACATCTTCATCAGCTCTTTGACCTTTCGATCAACAACATCATCATCAACACTTTGAACTTTCGATCAACAACATCATCATTAGCACTTTGACCTTTTGATCAGAAACATCATCAGCAGCACTTAGACCTTTCGATCAGCAACATCATCATCATCAGCACTTTGATCTTTCGATCAACAACATAATCATCATCAACACTTTGATCTTTTGATCAACATCAACATCATCATCATCAACATACTCTGAACTTTTGATCAAAATCATCGTCATCATCATCATACTATGATCTTGTGATTAGTACATCATCATCATCACACTCTAATCTTTCGATTAGTAACATCATCAGCAACAACCTGCAATCCATAACATGAAGACGAAAGTCTTCAGATCACTTTTGGACTTAAAATCCAAGGATGATACAATCCTACCACATTCTCGACAGCCGAATTCACCGTATACAATCATGAGATAATCACTCCCTATCACTTTAGGACTATGTCCAAGGATGATGCAATCCTACCACATTCGTGGGGACTGAAATATTTGGATACATTCTGAACAAAAGTTTAGGGATGATGCAATCCCACCACATTCGCGGGGACAGAAGTCTCCAGATACATTTTGAACATAAGTTCAAGGATGATGCAATCCCACCACATTCACGGGGATCGAAGCCTCCGGATACATTTTGAACAGAAGTTCAGGGATGATGCAATCCCACCACATTCACGGGGGCCGAAGCCTCCAAATACATTTTGAACAGAATTTCAGTGATGATGCAATCTCACCACATTCACGGGGACCGAAGCCTCCAGATACATTTTGAACCGAAGTTCAGGGATGATGCAATCCCACCACATTCATGGGGACCGAAGCCTCTGGATACATTTTGAACCGAAGTTCAGGGATGATGCAATCCCACCACATTCATGGGGACTGAAGCCTCTGGATACATTTTGAACCGAAGTAAAGGGATGATGCAATCCCTCTTCATTATCGAGGATCGAAGTCACCAGATCACTTTAGACAAATGTCCAGGGATGATACAATCCCACTACTACATCACTGCTCCCCCTTTCGAGGAAGGTCTTTCTGAACAACACCAATATTTTCATGAAAGTATTCAAACTTTACCCAAGACAGAGGCTTCGTCAACACATCAACAACTTGTTCATCAGTACTCACATACTGGAGCTTTATGGCTCCCTTCTGCATCATATCTCGAATGTAGAAATACCAGATTTCTATGTGCTTCGATCTGTCGTGGAACACTAGGTTCTCTGTCATCTTTATACAACTTTGGTTATCACATAGAATCATGGTAGCATCCAACTCTAGGTTGAATAACCCTGACATCAGCTTTCGAAGCCATATGGCTTCACAACTAATATAGCAAGCTACTATATATTCTGCTTCGACCGTGTTAAAAGCAACACTGGACTGTTTCTTGCTAAACCATGAAATCATAGCAGATCCCAGACTATAACATCCACCTGATGTGCTTTTCCTATCCAAGACACTTCCATCCCAGTCTGCATCTGTGTAGCCATACAATTTGTACTCATGGCTTCCATCATAGTATAGACCAAATTCTATAGTCCCTTTCAGATATCTCATCACATGTTTTGTAGCTACCAGGTGAACCCGTCTAGGTTGAAGTAGATATTGACCCAGAGTGTTCACAACAAAACAAATGTAAGGTCTGGTATTTGTTAGGTACATCAATGACCCAATGATCTATCTATATTGAGTCACATCCATTAACTCTGATGAGTCATCAACTAACAACTTCAGGTTGGAATCCATGGGTGTGGCCATGGCTTTGCATTCCAACATATCGAATCTTTTCAATATCTGCATACTTTCCTTGGTTGAGAAAGATTCCTTTTGAATTTTTCCATACTTCCAGACCTAGGAAATAATGAATTAACCCAAGGTCTTTCATCTCAAATTCTTTGGTGAGTTTCTTCTTGTTTTCCATAATCTGTTTCTCATTCCCTGTCAAAAATAAATCATCCACATATAATAATATTATGACAGGTTCATCTTCTATAACCTTGAAGTAAAGGTTAGGATTGGCTTTAGTCTTGGAAAATCCCATGCTTGTCAGGAAACTATCTATTCTTCCATACCAAGCTATGGGAGCTTGCTTGAGGCCATACAGGCCTTTCTTCAACTTGCATACATGAGTTCGTTTGTCTTCAACTTCAAATCCTTGTGGCTACTCTATGTATACTTCTTCTTCAATCACACCATTCAACAAGGCTGTTTTCACATCCATCTAGTGTAATTCCCACTTCATCATGGATGCAAGTTCCATGATA
Organism: Pseudotsuga menziesii; assembly: GCA_001517045.1. Lineage (NCBI taxonomy): Eukaryota > Viridiplantae > Streptophyta > Pinopsida > Pinales > Pinaceae > Pseudotsuga > Pseudotsuga menziesii. Next base: position 186,517 of record LPNX010082536.1, on the reverse strand, counting down.
GCTCTAATCAAAGTATACTATGCTACTAGGGCAAATGTCTCTTCATAATCAATTCCTTCTTTCTGAGAGAAACCTCTGGCCACAAATCTTTCTTTATACTTCTCAATACTTCCATCAGCTGCATGCTTTATCTTGTAGATCCATTTGGAGGATACTACACTCTTTCCTTCTGGTTTAGAAACTATATCCCATACATCAGTCTTCATTATTGGCTGGTATTTTTCAGTCATTGATTCTACCCATTCTTTCTTCTATACCTCTTCATCGTAGTTTGTAGGTTCTTGATCTACAAGATCACACATCAAAGCTACATAGTTGGAAAAAGCCTTAGGCTTCTTACTTACCCTTACAGAGCCTTCAGGAGATCCGTATCTTTCTGCTTCTTGTATAATCTCTCTTTCCCAAGCATGATTTCTCTTTCGTGATATCTCCATCATAGGAGGTTCTTGTGGTTCTACCATGTCATGTTCTTCAGGAGCTTCATCTTCAGGGAGACATGTAGTTTCTTCATTTCTGGGAGGTGCCTCTTCCTCATACACTTATTCATGTTGGCACTTCCTGGATCTCTTGAGGTCTACCTCTTCATCGAATGTCACATCTCAACTGATTTCCATGTGATGGAATCCAAGAATGTAAATTCTGAATGCCTTGGATACTTCAAAGTATCCAACAAATATCACCTTTTTTCCAGAAGGGTCTAACTTGGTTCTTTTCTCTTTTGGTATATGAATATATACTAGACAACCAAATATTTTGAGGTGACTTACCTCATGCTTCTTTCCTGTGAACATCTCTTCTGGAGTCTTGAATCCAAGAGCATTGTGAGATATTCTATTCTGTACATATACAAAAGTTCTTGTTGCTTCTGCCCATAGATGCATTAGAAGATCTTGATCATATATCATTGTCTTTACTACTTCCATGATGGTTCTATTCTTTCTTTCCACAACCCCATTTTGTTGAGGATTGTAGGGACTAGTTAGTTCCCTCTTGATTCCAACATATTTTAAAAAGCATTCAAACTCTTTTGAAGTATATTCTCTACCATTGTCTGATCGGAGTGTCTTTATTTTCTTGTTTGAAAGATTTTCTATCAAGGCTTTGAATTCTTTGAATTTCTCAAACACTTCACTCTTTGCTTTCAAGAATTATATCCAAGTCTTTCTTGAATAATCATCAATAAATGTGATATAATATTCAAATCCACTTAAGGATGTAGAAGACATTGGACCACACACATCTAAATGAATCAATTCCAACGTACCTTTTGTTTTTTTTTTCACTCTTCGAAAATGGATTCTTGATGTCTTTCCCTTTGCACATCCTTTGCAAATGACTTCATGTTTGATCTTCATGTCTGGTAGTCCTATTACTACTTTGTTCACATGAGGTAGTGCCTTGTAATTAATGTGGGAAATACTTCTATGCCATAGTTCACTAGGGTCCATGGACTCATGAACAAAGGTTGTTTTTGAGTGGTCCTTGAGTTTATACAAACCTCCTTCTTTTTCACCAATAACAACTGCATCTTCAATTTTCTTTCCTTTGGGCCACATGAGTACTTGGAAATCTATGAAGGAAACTCTAAATCCTTTCTTATCTAAGGCTGAGATATAAAGTATATTCTTCTTTAGACCTGGGACATACAATACTTCCTTCATCTTTAGGGGATTTCCTGAATCAAGCTTGTAGCTTGCTTCACCAACTCCTTTGATTGGATATTGATAGTCATCTCCTAGGGATAATTTCTAAGGAGATCTCTTTTCTTCAAGTTTGGAAAGAGTTTTCTTGTGTCCCATCATGTGCTTTAAAGAACCACTATCAATAAGCCAAGTGTCTTCTCCAAGTGTTAATATAGACCTAGAGAGAGCAGAGAATAGTACATACTCTTCTGCATCTTCTTCTCTTGCTTGATTTCTTGGAGGTCCTTCCTCTTCTTCTTCTTCATCCTCATCTTTAGCTAGATGAGCATGATGTCTTTTGTTGTTGTTGATCCTCTTCTTATATTCTTGTTTCTTCATAGGACAATTTCTGGCAATGTGTCGTATCTTGTCACAATGGAAACATTGAAAGCTAGAGTAGTCCTTTTTTAATATACTTTCTCTTGATCTTTGGAATCTTCTGGGAGGTTGGTGCTCCTTGTAGTTTCCATTCTTGAAGTTGGGTTTATTTCTTCTTCTCTTGGTATGAGTGTCTAGGGCTTGATCATCCTTTTTTAGTAAGGCTTCACTATTTGCCACTCTAGTCTCCTCTTGAATGCATTCTTCCTATACCACATCAAACTTCATGCTTTCCTTCCTGGCACACATCATTTGAATGAATGACTCCCAGGGTCTAGTGAGACCATTGAGAGCAGTCATAACCATCTCATATTCATCAAGTTTGTCTCCAATAGATTCTATTTGTTCTTTGATCTGAGAAACACTTGTGAAGTAGTCTTGGATGGATTCTCCATGACTCATCTTGGTTCTCTTCAATTGAGCTCTTAGATTCATCTTTCTGTTGATGTTTCTTCCCTCATACATTCTGGAAAGGGCATCGTACATTTCTTTTGGAGTCTTATTGGATGACACTTGAGGGATCAAGTGATCCTTGATAGAGTCAGCAATAAAACTTTGTGCCCTAATCATATCCTTCTTGTGCTTTTCCTTGGCTTCAGCTTCTTCAGGTTCCACAAATTCCTCTTTGATATACTTATCAAGATAATTCTCTTGGAGAATGAGACCAATCATGTATTTCCATGCTCAAAAGTTCTCTATGCCTTCTAGCTTGTCCTCAAGCTTAGTTCTTGGGGCCATCTTGTAAAATGACAAAAAAATGAAATTCTGTGGAATGAGAAACTGAACTTACCAGGAGATGCGCTTAACTGAGGTGAGTTAACTGGTGTGCTTGGTTTCTAGAGATCTCAAGTATTGACCTTCCAAATTAGACTTGCAAGATTCAACTTCTGCAGCTTCCAGCTATTTTCTGGTTCAACAGTTTTTTGGTGCAGCTGTCAAACTAGGGTTTGAATTTCCCAGAGACTCACTCACCCAAAAACCTCGATTCCAGGCTCAATTAATGCACTCTGGGAGGGCACAAATTTCTATGCAATTAGTTTTTTGAAAATAATTTTTTTTCTTAGAAACCCTAATTTCTTCCAGGGAGAGAGAGAGGTCTATTTCACCTTGTGAAAGCTGTCCTATTCAGGCTATCTCTGATACCATGTTAAAATTCCATATGATAAACTAGATTATCAGCATTTAATTTAAATTTCATAACAAAATCATATATACAAGATCACTGAAAGAAACAGTATCACAAGAACAACACATATTTATCCTGGGAAAACCCTAAATGGAAAAACCCAGCAAAAGATTCCTCAATATAGACGCCCCAAAAAGATAAAAGGTAAAACCAAAAGACTGATCCTCCTCCTCCTCCAGCTACAACTCTCTCTCTCTCTCTCTCTAATGTACTACACAAGTGAGTGTGAGTATGTTCCAAATGAGGAGCGCCTCACCTCTATTTATATTCTTTCGTTCACTTAATAATTAATTCAGTTATGTAGGCTAGAGTAATCCTAATTTAATCTTGTAGGCTTGTATAACCACAAATGGGGTACTAATGACCCAACTTACAATGGAAAGGAATTCCTCATGACTCTTATTAGTTCTCTTGATTAGAAACATTGGGGTATAAATAAATACAAGTGATTCTCTCGGTATGAACATCCGGGACCACAAAAAATACATATAGAATATTCTTTGAAGTTACAATATTTCAACATGGACTTGGATCAAATGCATGATTGTAGTATTTGAGATCTTTGAGAGCTATGTGGGGATTCAGTGCGAACAATTGATAAGTGGAGCAACCATAAGATGGGAAGGAGCCACGAACTAAGGACATAATGCTCAATCGAGAGGCAACAAAGGTTATGTGGAAGTTGATCGCGTTGGGATAGGAAGCCGCTAAACGAGTAGAAGAAGGAATCTGATGATGAAGAAGAAGTCATGTTGGTTCAACATAGCTCATCAGCAAGAGGCCATATGTCCTGCCAGTAGGGAAAAGGTAAATCTAATATTGAGAGCTATGATTGTGGATCAACTAGTTGGGTGCATGCGTTAAGTAGTGGGCTCATGAAGGAAGCAACCCATATGTAGTTCGGATGATGACTAACATACAATAGAGTGCTAATAGAGTGGAGGATGTTGATTGTGAGGTAGTTCTGGAAGAGAAACAACATTATAGTATCCTGTAGTAGGATCCAGCTGGAGCTAAGGCCATCCATCATTAGCAACCTCTAGGTATAATAGTCGTTAGGGAGGCCCACAGTTAGTGGGTAGCCTAGATCAATTGTAGAAAACCCTTAGCAGGGTAGAAGAGCTAAGAAATGTTGTGGTCAAGACAAAAAATTTCCCTAAAAATTGGGCAACGAGCAAGAAAATTTGTGTAGCCACCAATGACTTAGGGAAGGGCTAGGGAAGCCTCAGAAATCCTAGAGCAGACCCTGAGTAGCATCCAGAAGGACTTGAGTAGGTCTAGAGATAGTTGGGAAGCTTCTAGGAAGGCTTATGAATCCCATGAAAAGTTTGGATAAAAGAAATATGTAGATCTAGGAAATGAGAATGACCATGAAACAATGAAAATTGTTAGTCGTAGAGCTTAAGGAACAGATATGGGAAGCCAATGTTTTTGGGGATGGCTTGCAAAATTTTAGGAAGATGTCCAAGAAGCCAATATGGAGATATCTAATAGGTGAAGGAATTTCACCTTGATATTTTTTTAGTCCCAAGGAGAAGAGAAGTCAACGGGAAAAAAACAAACATATCTAGTAATAAGGACAAATCTAAGAATATTTTTGGAGATTATATGAGCTGCAGGATATGCAAGAGTTGGCAATGTTTCTTTTCTTAGTGGTTTGTAGTGCATATATCCCTATGACATGAATAAGGGGTGTGTTCCTTAGTTTTTAAGAGATAGATTCATACTGCTATGTGACATGTGGGGTCAACACCATACATACAGTAAAATGGCTTGGAATAGTGCTCTTTTAGCTAAAGTATCATCTCTAGCTAGAATAGCCACTAGCATTTTTGAACCCAAAATCTGACTACATAGTTGTTCAATTTTCAAAATCATGTTGTCGACCATCTGACAAGCATCTTATTTTTTAAATGTCAGTTGCACTTCAACAGATATCTGATAGTAATTTGAAGTCATCAGATATTCACCTTAGTTCGGTCGGATATCTGACGAACATACATCTGTAACATATTGTCTAAAACTTGATTTACTTTTTCTGTTTGTCCATCCATTTGCGGGTGAAAAGAAGTACAGAAATTTAATTTAGTATCTAATCCTTTAAACAATGACTTCCAAAAATTACCAGTAAACTTGGCATCCCTATCATAAATTATCACCTTAGGAATTCCATGCAAACAAAAAATTTCCTTCATAAAAATATCAGCAATATTAGCATCCTTATAAGTAGTTTTAATAGGTATAAAATGAGCTTCCTTGCTAAGTTTGTCTACTACTACCATTACAAAATCATTTTTATTTTTATTTTTAGGAAGTCCTATTATGAAATCAAGGTTGATATTTCCCATTTCCAATCATGGGGACTTGACTTAGTGAACCTCTCACATAGCACGTGCAATCGTGGGATATTAAAGAACACCCTTAATTTCCAGAGATATTTCCCCAAATTCTTTTTGTTGAAACCCCCTCCCAATACTTAAAACCTCCTCCCCACCCCTTTTTATACCTCAATCCTTATAAACCACCCTACCAACCCCCACCTTAAACCCCTCACCCCCCCGAATACCTGCAATATATTGGTTCAATTTTTTATAATTTTAAAACCCACAATATGAACTAACGTGCTAGGATATTGGTCAATAAGTGAAGCCCCTGTGTTTCCAATATGGTATTGGTAATGGTTGCAAAAGACCTGCCTGGCGTCGATGCTCAACCTTAACGTGCTGGCATTCTATAGACCTAGCAATATATTCAGCCACTTCATTCTTCATATTAGGCTATAAATAATCTTTTCTTAGCATTGTTATCATCTTTTGATACCCCGGATGCCCTGAGTAAGGAATTTTATGTACTTCATTTAAAATCAACAATTTTATTTTCAGTACATTAGGTACATATAATATGTTTTTATACATAATTAAGCCTTTTTCATTCAAACTGAAATATGTTTTACATTTTCAGATTCATTTTATGTAACTTTTTCTCTTAGACTTTGATATTCTTTATCAATTTTTACTCCATTTAACTTATTGTCCAATTCTGTTTTGTAGCTGCTAACAATGACTATAAAATTCAGTCTTGCATTTCTACTTAAGGCAGCAACCATCTTGCTTGCCTTGCATTCAGATTTTGTTGATCAAACAAGTATTTCAAACTTATGTTATCAGACATTAATAAAAATATTCTACGAATTAAATGATGGCACCACATTTTCAAGTCATGTATTATGGAAACCAACTCTAAATCGCAAGTAGCATGATTATTTTCATGTGTTTTTAACTTTCTTGACTCATACTTTATTACATGACCTTCTTGTGTTAATACTCCACCCAGGCTCTCATTGCATGCATCAGTGCACACAATAAAGTCATGGAGCATTCATTAGCTCAAATGGCATACCTACAAACTCATAATGCCTATATCAGGTTCTGAATGCAGTTTTAAAAATATCTTCATATTTAATTCTAACTTGATGATATCCATATCTCAAGTCTATTTTTGAGAATATCTTTTCTCTACGTATTTGGACGAATAGATCATCTATGCGAGGAAATGGATATCTATTTTTAATTTCCATCTTGTTTAAATGACAGTAATATATACATAGGCGTAAGGTACCGTCTTTATTTTTAACAAATAAGATAGGTTCTCTCCAAGGGGATACACTTGGTCTTATGTAATTCTTATCTATAAGCTCTTGTAGTTCTAATTTTAATTCATTGAGTTCTATTATGTTCATCTGATAAGGATTCCTAGAATTTGGTACAACTCCCTATACTAATTCAGTCATAAAATCCAATTCTTTTTTGGAAGTAATCCTGGAATCTCTTCCAGGAAGACATCTAAAAATTATTTTAAGATTGGTATATCATTGAATTTTAACTTATCTTCTTTATTCATGTGTTCGTCATTCATTACATGCACATCAAAAACTTTACAACCTTTAAGTACAGACTCTTTCATTTGCAAAGCTGAAATCTGTCTAACAGAAACTTTTCTAGGTATCCCTTTGACTGTAATTGTTTCTCCTTTATCATCTAAGCATGTAAATGTTTTCTCAAAGCAATTTAAAACAATTTTGTGTTTTTACAGCCAATCCATGCCTATTAGAACATCATATGACCCTAACAGTAATACATTTAATTTAAATTGAGTTTTGAATTGACTTATAAACATTTCACAATTTTCAACATAATTAACTACCTTTCTTTTGGTTCCTGTAGCTAACTGTACCAACAAATAATTTTTAAAATTTTCAAATGTAAATTACATTTTTTTGCTATGCTCAGTGGTCTATTAAAATAGAAATAGGATTGTTCTGCATCATACCTTCTATTTCCACCATGAATTTTTGGTGATCAGCCTGTCGATTCTCCCAGGCTGTATTAATTCTTGGCATTTCATTTTCTATGTCACCAACAATTGCTTCCTCCTAAATTGTATACACATTGCTGAAATTCCTCTTTATTTTTGGGCATTCCTTTGCATAATGAGATCCCTGACATTCCCAACATTTTACTGTTTCTCTTTGTTCATTATTTTTACCATGATTATTAGATAGATCTATGTTCTTTTCTACTGTAAAATTTTGCTGTGTATTTTTAAAATCTGTTCCTTGATAATTGTTCTTAGAAAAGTTTTGGGATTTATTTCCAAAATATCTGTCAGGCTTAAAGCCTTTCCTTCTTTGCTCAAAATTACTGGTTATTTTATTCTTCTAGTTAGGTATGACTTATTTCATATTTTTTCTTTGTTCATAACAGAAATTAGCTTTCCTCATTGCCTCTTCAAGGGTTTTTGGGTTATCATATTCAATCCTGTCCTTGAAGCTAAGAGGTAAACAACTCAAAAACCTCTATATCTTAGGATTTTCATTGATTATATATGGTACATATCATACTAAACTTAAAAATTTACTACTTAGTTCCTTCATCGACATTGATCCTAGCTTAAGATCATAAAACTCCTTAACTCTTTCTTCATAATACTATTCAGATAAGAATTTTCTTTTGATGTATTTCTTGAAAGTCCTCCATGTTACGTATTTTCCTTAATGTTTTTAACTCTTTTTATATCCTTCCAGCATATGTCAGCCTTTCCGGTTAAGTTATAGATAGCCATCCGAGCTTTTAGCCTATTTGAGTAGTTATAAATTTGAAAGTTTTTTTCGTACCTGACAACCATACCTCGACTTCTTCATCCCTTTCCACCTCTCCATTAAACACAAGGGTTTTTAAAATTTTAAATTATCCAAATATTTTTTCATAGGGTTTATATTTTCTCTTTTTAGGACTACTGTAGCTATCACTACTTTCACTAGAATATTTATACTTTTCTTTGTGCGACCTTACTTTAATTCCTGAAGAGGATTTACTTTCATTATCAGAAAATTTCAACTTCTTACCTTTACATTTGTAAGATACCATTCCAAACTCTGTTTCAATGTTATTTTCTTTTATCCTTGCCTATGTTTTGTATTTTATCTAGAAATATCTGATTCAGTTCTTCCCGTGCTCTTAAGATTATTTCGTTATATTCCTTTACAGTCTGTAATTCATCTCTTAATTCTTTTACAATTTGAAGCGATTCAGATGGTTGATTGTTTAATTTGACATATATATTATCTAGATTATTATGATGGGATCCATATTCAGCAGATGCTTATACTCCTTCCATTTCTTTCAAAATAAAATTTTATATTTTTGTACATAAACAATTTTTAAATATAGTCAGTATTTTCATTTCCCTATTTTGTATGCAAGTTGAGCCAATCTTCAGGCCTAGTGTTGGAAAATTGCTCTGATACCACATGTAACAACTAAAAAATTCATAACATTATTGTTTTTATGAATTCCTAACTGTAATTACACAGCTTTAAGAGAAATCATATATAAATCTTACATTAACCATTTCATCCTAGAAATTAACTTGAGCTAGAACTTATCAATTGGAAAATGATAATTCAGTTACGACAATCTCCATCTAAGAACAATATCGCTATACTGAAAAATAATTTACTCATTTTGTCATGAAGAATTGGAATGTCAAGTTTACTTATCGAACATTAAATTTTTTGTGTTCCTGCATTGTTATGTTTTTAAGTACTTATTAACACTAACAAGATGCTAGGGTAGTGGGTTTTATAGGTCTTACTTAGCTTGTAAGATAAAGCAATTTATTTCTTATGCTTTTGGAGGTGTAATAAGAAGAGGTCAGCTCTATACTTTACAATCTAAACCCTAATAAACTAAGGTGATAAAATACCAAAGTTATATTACAAAGCAAAGGAAAAAATATTATGAAAGGTTCAATCTAGCTTATACCCAAATTATCCCATCGTTATGTTATGTAATGAAACTAGTTCTAAAAATATAGAGAGCGGTTGGAGAAATCTAGAAACAAGTGGTAGTGGGTGGAAGAATTAAATGGTTGGCCACATTATGGTTTGTGGCTCACAACTGTAAAGAAATTAAACTTTAAACTAAAAACCCAAGGGTTTTACCTCGCTGCATGGTTATTCTACATTGTGATTTTGGTGGGAAGAGCTGATGGCTCTTGGCCTTCGATACCACCAAAACTATGTGTATCCATCCACATTGTTCTCTTGGCCTTAGATATGACATTTGGATATGTAAAGAAACAACATTGTTTTATCAGCCTTCGACGTTGCCTTTGGATCTGTGAGTCAACAACATCGTTCTCTCGGCCTTTGATGCCACTGTTGGCTTTGTGAAGAACGAAATGGTCAAGGGTAAGTTTTATTTTTGTCTACGTTTATTTTGTTCTGTATTTTTTTTTTTTAAATCGTTTTAAACTCTAGATTTTTATTCTTGCAAGAGGTTCCATTCTTGGTTGTTGTGCTTAACTTGGAATGGCTTTGTCCAATGTAAAATCAAGGGTCCTGGTAATACATGTTTACCCTGCACCCTTCATTCCTTGTTTCTCTGTAGCTGGGTTAGTGGATTATCTTGGGTTTTGGAATCATTGAGATCTTTAGATGATGGTATAACTTCTCATGGTTTCATCCTTATGGTGTTTTGAGATACAGGGTTAAAATGGTTAAAGCTCCTCTCACATAGACCATAAGTCTATAGGGAGAAAGTCATGAAACTTTGTGTGAAATTTTGTTTTAAAAATGGCCAAATCATAAATCGATTTCTATATAGTTTAATGGTCGTCAATGTAACCTTAGTTCTACTCTGAAAAATGTTATGTATTTGTTATAAAATACTCTTTGTGCACCATGCTCTATTTTGGATTCTAGGACTATTCGATACTTTGGATTATTTGTATAAATCTATATACTGCATATATTTTTATTAATTATTCTATAAATCGTTATAAATTCCCAAAATGGTTGTGTTAACACTTTATAATCACTCTGTAAGTTTTTATACATTGGTTTAAAATAATTTTACAACCAGTTTATAAAATACATATAGACTGCAACTAAAAAGGGTTTGCATCCTCTCATGGTATTTCGTGGTTAATAGACTACTGCGTTAATAACTTGTCGAGTAAAATTGATTTTATGAATTTTGTGTATAAGTTGTTATTAGTTTGTTTTCTGGGAAAATGTTACTACATTTTTCTAAAATAAATTGAATCTATGGTTTCTACCGTTTGGTTAATTAAGTAGAGCAGTGGAGATTTTTGTCCTTACCAGATTCAAACTCAAATCCTGTACTAAAGAGTTTTAGATAGTAATGTTATGTGATCTTTTCTTTGATAGTGTAAAACAACATTCGATATTAAGATTTTAATGAGTAATTCGACTTCTATGTAATTTGTAAAAAAGTATTAAACCCTAGTTTGAAGTTCATGTAGATGCTTAAGGCCTTTCGGCTATACATATACTTATTGTTTACTAAATCAGAAATAAACCCTTAGGCCATAGTCGTTGATACTTTGTAAAATATATAAATATATATACATTAATATATTTTTATAACTTTGAACCTAGAATATATGATTTGGGAGAAATAAGGGTTTTTAGATTATAATTATATTATTTAACAGAGAATTTGTGTGTCTACGGATTCTTTTACTATTTTCCAAAATGAAAAGAATAAGACGTGTCTATACAAGATTCATAGTTTAATATTAAGGAGGATAACTCTGATTTAATCCTTTGATTTAACTGTAAGATTTTAAAAGAAAATCTAGGAAAAATACTAATTATTTATTTATCTATGTACACCATGTAAATCAAACCAAATTTATATACAGAGATATGATATTATTCTAAATATGATAGCTACTAAAATCACTAAGAACTCTGTACGTATGATAGCATTCATGACTGATAGACTAGAATCAATAGATTATTATCCTTCTTACTACAGAAAATAAAATATAGTTTGGAATCTTTAAAATCAATAGGATTATTCAGATATAACATAAATGAAATTAAGGTAATAACTAAACAACTTAGAACCTATTAATTGTCGAATGGGACAACATCCAAAAGAAGATTATTCCTCCCAACTGTCTCCTGAAAGCAGCCAAAATCACTTTCTTTAGGACCCCCGAGCCCGTTCACCGAACCACCAGGACGAAGATGCTATGTAGAAGCCTACACAGTAGTCTGTATCTTAGAAATCACATTTGTAGACTTAACTCTCAACAAATTCACTTTAGCTTTCCACTCATTGAATTCCTCTTGTGTGCATAACTTTTGAGTTTCCAGCAAAACCACAAGTCTCTAATCACTTAGAATAGAAAATGTAGTGAGCCTATTGATCATTCAATGGTATTTATAAGCTTACCTATGTATTTAGGTAAGTTTTGTAATTAAATGAGCCACCCTCTCGGTTCCTATTTCTAGGGAACATGATCAAAATTATAGTGTTTTTGCCTCCTGCAACAACTGGAAAGTGAATGTTGCTGCTACCACTTGTCATTTTACCTCTACAACTGATCATTCCTCCTAGTGGGTTAGTGAACACTCTTCAACAATCTTCTTTCGATAGGTGTCTCTTATTTTTATTATTTAACTAAATAAAATATTCAATTACAGTCATCTTTGACCATCCTTGGTCAACAATATAAAACTTTACAATAACATTTAAAGTAATGTTTTTCTCAAAAATAAAATGTTTTTCTGTTCTAGGTGGGTTACAGGCATTTCTATAGAGGTGTTGGAAGATTATTAATGAAAATTTTTAATGAATTAGGCCATATTCTCCTAAATAAAGACAAATTACAAAAAGGGGAAGAGAGAACACAAAGATCTTAGAGATGACACAGGTTATAAACTTGTGTTGGGGCTTCGACCCTAAAGGTCCTTAGTTTTGGTAAATCCGCGGTTTTTGTGTAAGTGTAAGCGGAGTTACAACCTAAAATAGTCTTAGGGGTGTCACGGGTGGGTCAAAACCCCTTTTGTAATTAACCCTTGGGTTAAATCTAGGGTTAGGGTTCTGGGCGCCCATGGTTTAAGTCCATGGTTTTGTAACAGTGCGCTATATAAATAGGCACTTATGTAAAGAAGTAGGGTTAGGTCTTTCATGATTATCTTACGAAGCTAATGTAATGCGAAGATAAGAGATTGTATAAGGGTTTTGTAAGAAGGTTAAGTCCCAGTTGTGTGCGTGGACGACCTCTGCAGCTGTGTGCGCAGAGGGGTTTTTGGTGAAAAGGAAGATCTGCAGCTGTGTGCGTAGAGGCCTGCTGCTATGTGCGCGACTTTGAGGACTGAAAGGATCTGCAGCTGAGTGCATAGATCAGAACTATCATTTTAGTTGTAAAGAGTTGAATAAAACGTAGTTCTGTGGACGTAACCCCTACATTGGGGGTGAACCACGTTACATCTGGTGTTGTGGTTCATTTGTGTTGATTTGTTATTATATCTTATGCACTGCTAAGTAAATAACTGATAAAGTAAGATTGCTGTTAATAACTAGCTTCGCTGTGAATTCCCAGATAAGGGCTGTGCAAGTAACTGTTTGTTGATCTAATCGCGAACCTACATATTTGATAATGCATGCATTACGTTAAGTGATTATTAATAGTTAAAGACTAAAGGTACAGTAAGATTCTCTCTTCTACTTGTAGAAACTTGATTCTGCGGCACCCCATAGCTTTTTCAGGTGAGACTGTAGCCTATTCGCATGCTGCTACCGAAAGGGCCAACACTGTGGGTCTTTTGTTGGTGCGAAGTTAAAGGTAAAACCCGGGTCTGCCTAGTTAGCCCAACAAATTGGTTCCGTTGCCAGTTGAACTCAATATCTATTGAAGAGGGATCTACGTCGTACCTCTGGGCTATGTTTTGGCGACCCTCTATAAAATAAATTGGTGATTGGATCGAAGCGACATATTTGAAGTTTGCAGAACAGGAAAATAAAGATCCCCGTCGTAGCGCGCAACAATTTTTGCAAAGGTACGCCTTTTCTGAGGTTCATGAAATTTTCTTTGGTACTATACACATAGAGTTGCACCAGTGGTTATCCAGGTTAACAGAAAGGCAGACGAACTTCCAAGAAAACTAGTTCCCTCCCTGGACCCCCGCAAGAATCGCTACCTTGAAAAGAGTGAACAACGCGATCTCGCGAGCCCTGGATTTCTGGACAGTGCAAACTCTCGAAGCATTTGTGATGGAGTTCGCCATCGACACAAGTACCTCCTTTAGCGAAGCTGAACGACAATTTTTCAAAGGACCAAGGGGTAAGTACTTGAACCTATTTAGTTTGAATATTAAAATACTATTGGCTGAAAAAGGAATCTTGCTTATTGAATCAGATTGTTAGATCTAGTATTGCTAACCTATGATTGGAAGTGACTGCGACTTTGAAAAGCAAAGTGGTTTGCTACGAAGCGACAAAATATATAAGAGAGATCTCGGCCCCTCTACTGAGTATACCCCTATAAGCTCTGAAGCCTCTAAATCCCCTGAGCCCCCCTCTGTTAGAAACCCTCCAATAACCCCGCAACAGAGACCTATTATTCCCGAGAACCTTTCGTAGTCTGAAAGTAACCCTAGCCCGAGTATCCTTGTCGTAGTTCAGTCTTCCACAGCTAGTTCAAACCCTTCCTCCCCCCCTAGATCCGAGATGGCCCATGTTAATGATGACATCAAACTATCGGTTTTTAAAGGAACTGGGTCAGAAGATCCAGAACAGTTCTGGTTTCTGTGCGAAGCTGTGTGGACCGCGAAGAACATTACGGACATAGATGTTCGACGAGCGCAGCTGATCATTTCTTTCAGAGACCAAGCCCTAACTTGGTTTATGAAGTTTTCTAGCACGCAGAATCCTGTCTTGGATGACATCAAAGCAGCATTGATCCGAGAATTTAAGAAACCTAAATCAGATTCGCAATGCATCACTGAGTTAAAAGAGATTCAGCAGCGGCGAGGTGAATCTGTGTGGGACTTTGATCAGAGATTCAAATTTTTGCTTGACCAAGTTAGCTTCATGATTGGACCAGCACAACATAACGAGTGGTTTATTGCAGCATTATTACCTCACATCAGAGCTCCACTCATGCAACAGAAGGTTTCTGATCAGCAAGAGGCCTTAGAGATTGCCATAAAACTTGAAACTACACCTGTTAAAGATAATTCTGGCATAGCTCAAATTCAAGCACAGCTCGCGGAGATGGATTTAGAGCTCCGTGACATGAAAAAAGGGAAATCCACCCATGAAGAGGTATGGTGTATACGTTTTCGAATAGAAGGCCACGACAAGGACCAGTGCCCAGCGCTGAGAAACTATCTGAATACTGGCGCACCGAACCCGCTGAATCCTAGTGTTCTATACTGTGAGATCTGTCAAACTACTGGCCAGCATCGACCGGAAGACTGCTATCTGTTACAGAGGTATGTTCAAGTCCCGAAGAACCCTTACTGTAAATTATGTAAGTCAGTAGGCCACAATGAAGATGAATGTCGCAGCTTCGACCTTATGAGGGAGCGGACCTACGACACTTATAGGATCTACCCGGGTGCACAAGGCAATGATGGATATGGTTACCGAGGTGGTCGAGGTAGTTTTAGAGGTCATGGTCGTGGTATGCCTGGAGGAGGTCGAGGTCAAGTTATTTGCTATAACTACAATCAGGCAGGACATCTAGCTCGAGACTATCAAAACCCAACCACGACATGCCTATACTGCAGAGCAGTCGATCATGTCATCGAGTAGTGCCCACAGTTGCTAGATAAAATTCAAGAAAGGAACAGTAAACCTATTCCAAGTGTCCAGTTGATTGCTGTTGAGCCACGACCAATCCCAGCTATTAATGTGGTTACAAGAAGTGGAGCTACGATAGATGCGCAGTGTCCGGTGAAGCAGCCTGATGAAGCTTGGGTTTGCAAGGCCGTAGAGAAAACTCCAGCATTTGATGTTTGACGAGAATTTTTTTTTTTTTTTGAATCCAGACAAGACTTTGCCGATCCAGATTTTCCCGCAGCAAACAAGCAGCATCAGCAGCTACAATCCCAGGAAGACTCACAAGGCCAAGGAAGTACTCTGTCATCGTTTTTATAGAGCTGCATCAAATTGTTAAGAAATCAGAATGCCTTAAATGAATTACAAAAACTTATTCAGTCTTGCGAACCTCAGCAAAGCCTTGGTAAGGAAAAAGCTGTCAGTAGAATTAGAAGGACAGGAAGAGAGATGAGACTACATGCTCAGATAGGAGAATATGACACGAAGGATATTATTTTAGATCTGGGTTCAGAAGTCAATATCTTAACTAAACAAAAATGGGAACAAATGGGCAAGCCCACCCTTGACTGGTCCCCTATCCAATTGAGATTAGCCAATCAACAGAGGATTCTGCCTTTAGGAAGATTCCCTAGAGTATCAGTGGATATAGATGGAGTCAGCACTGTAGCAGATTTTGAAGTTATTGAGATCATTGATGACAGTAACCCCTATCCAGCTTTGCTAGGAATTGAGTGGGAAATAGATAGTGATGTGGTTATCAATCTTAAAAAGAGACAAATGACTTTTGAAGGGAAGGGATTGAGAGCTATACTACCATTGGATCCTTCTCAAGGAGAAAGATATATGGAACCAGTCAGAGAGGAAGATCAGGATATTCTGGACCACATCTATAATATCACAGCTAAAGAAGAAGATTATGTCGAGCCTAATGCTGAAGGTGTAATGGATTGGCAATGTGATAGCTCCTACATGTCTGACTCAGATGATGGTCTAGAGAATTGGCAAAATCGACTATACGAGCTACATGGCCATCGGTGCACACGAATTACCAAATCTCTTAGATGCCTTCATGCACAGGCCAGAGATTTGCCTACATATGATGGGTTGACAGACCCAGGACAATTTATTGCGCAGTTCTCAGAACAAGTGCCAGAATCACAAAAAATGCAGACTCTGGAAGCAGCATTAAGAGCTACAGCAGCGAGATGGTGGAATGGCCACAGGAAGTATATTCACAGTTGGGAAGCTTGCCAGAAATTTCTATGCCTCAGATTCATAGACCAATCTCAAGAGGTGCGAAGCAAGTTCAATGGGCATAATAGTCCTCAGGAACATTTGAAGCAATTTTATGCAGCATGGGAACATCTACCTTACGAAGAATGGGTGCATAAGTTTGTGAACACCTTGGAACCTATAGCAAAAAATGGTATACGGAGGTCGAACTTCAACACGGTACTGTAAGTTGGGATGATATTGTTGATAGTTTTATGCTTACATTTTCTATTAACGAAGTTTTCCCTACTTTAGATGCAGATGTCAGACTGATCCATGATAAGGCAGGTGATGATCAAGAAAGAACTGAGTACCAAACTAAGGCGTAGCACCAAGAAGTTAGTGCACCAAACCTAACAGCCCTATCGCAAATCTTACCAGGATAGGTCGCGGATCAATATTGTGCCAAGACTGCTCGTTGTGACGAAGCTAAAACAATGATTTTGCCGGAGCACAAAAACATGGCGAAGCTTAAAATCCGGCCGTTGGAAAACAGCCGAATTGACGGCATGGGCACTTTAAGTGCCTTAATTATCTGTACTAATGAGATCATGCAAAATCTAGTACCTGTCGGACAAGATTTTTATCAGATTTGGTGCCTTAAATGCATTGTCCTAACAGATTTTATTGATAAAGTGTATAAAAAGATCCTTAAGTTGGCAAAAATCACATCCTGCATTTCCTTGACATTTACGAGTGAACCCATGATAGACGAGCGAGAGCTTCAGGATCTAGTAAGAGGGTTCAAACAGAGGGGTTTGCAGAGTCGTTCCAATCTCCCACATACCTCTGTGCCTCGTGAAGAAGCTCACCCAACGCCACCGTGGCCGATGCAGACACGGTTCACCAGGAAAAATTTTAAACTTGAAGTTCGTTCTAAGCGGAACAAAGACCGACATAGGCAAGTAGGGAAAACATCAAGGACTCACCAGATGGACCCGCCCAGTTCAGTACAGGTCCCAACTAGAGGAGATGAGCACATTGCACCACCGCGGACACCGTATCTCCAGCCCGTTCGGCTAGGCGTCCAGCCACCCCGGTGGACAAAGCAGTTTACATTAAGCACGCCCTCACTGCCACCAGGTGTACAGCTGGTTGGAACCATGACAGGAAAAATAGACCGGCTTAAGTATGCCGACCATGACACAAATGATCACAACAAGTTTCCACAGTTCGCACCTGCTCAATACTTGCATTGCGTCAATTACCCAGACAATGGCGTGACACTATTGGAAGTGCAACAGTGGGTTGCCAGCTTGGACATAGCTGGCCTGCTAAAAATGCTTATTGTTCCTCATTTTGGGCGCAGCACACAGGTGACCGTCATGGTTAAGCAGCTGCTAGCATTAGTACATGACAGCCACTTATGGATAGGAGTCAAGCAAATTCCTATCAATGGCGAGCTCATTCATAAGATCACAGGCTTACCGATAGCAGGGCCTGATCCGGGCATTGAATTCCCATCAAAACATGAGGATACGAAGCTCGCACAGAGCATGAAGGACCGTTTCGGCCTGACCAAGGGGAAACGAGGGTATCACACTTCCACGATTAAGAACCATAACATGCATCGCGGGCATCTTCCAGGAATTCCCTCGCGAGGTATGCGACCCAGTTGTAAGTGTAACCCTTGGCGCAGTTTATAGCGATTCTGATAACTGGGGCAGGCACTTCACTCGGTCTACACTCCATAGTTTTTTTGGAAGTGTAAGTGGAGTTACAACCTAAAATAGTCTTAGGGGTGTCGCAGGTGGGTCGAAACCCCTTTTGTAATTAACCCTTGGGTTAAATCCAAGGTTAGGGTTCTGGATGCCCATGGTTTAAGTCCATGGTTTTGTAACAGTGCGCTATATAAATAGGCACTTATGTAAAGAAGTAGGGTTAGGTATTTCATGATTATCTTACAAAGCTAATGTAATGTGAAGATAAGAGATTGTATAAGGGTTTTGTAAGAAGGTTAAGTCTCAGCTGTGTGTGTGGACGACCTCTGCAGCTGTGTGCGTAGAGGGGTTTTTGGTGAAAAGGAAGATCTATAGCTGTGTGTGCAGAGGCCTACTACTGTGTGTGTGGATTTGAGGACTGAAAGGATCTGTAGCTGAGTGTGCATATCAGAACTATCGTTTTAGTTGTAAAGAGTTGAATAAAACACAGTTCTGTGGACGTAACCCCTACATTGGGGGTGAACCACGTTACATCTGGTGTTGTGGTTCATTTGTGTTGATTTGTTATTATATCTTATGCACTGCTAAGTAAATAACTGATAAATTAATATTGTTGTTAATAACTAGCTTTGCTGTGAATTCCCAGATAAGGGCTATGCAAGTAACTGTTTATTGATCTAATCGTGAAGCTACATATTTGATAATGCATGCATTGTGTTAAGTGATTATTAATAGTTAAATACTAAAGGTACAGTAATATTCTCTCTTTTGCTTGCAGAAACCTAATTCTGCGGCACCCCATAGCTGTTTCGGGTGAGACTGTAGCCTGTTCACAGGCTGCTGCCGAAAGGGCCAACACTGTGGGTCTTTTGTTGGTGCGAAGTTAAAGGTAAAACCCGGGTCTGCCCAGTTATCCCAACAACTTGATAGTCCATTGATGTGTAAAATTAGTTATTACTTGTAAAAAATGACTTAGAGGAGGTTGAGAAAGGTAAACATGAGGAAAGTCCATCATAAAATATAGATGGAATATAAAAGAGGTGAGGTAGAAAACCCATTGATATTGATTACAATACTTGACATGGTAGTAATAGGTCACACAATAGAGGTATCCAACCTAAGGGATAAACCTAAAGACCTGCATGAAGCTCAAAGCACTCAACCACTTAAGCTAACTTGTTGGCCTAATATTCCTTCTTGTCTCGACTCGAGGTTCAACAACAGTATGATACCAACAAAACACCACAAGACATTGGTCCGACAGAGCAAGATTATTCGACAACACCCGCGAGGCAGGCGCAGTCTAACCCAAGATATATTAATGTGTAACTTCTAGAACCATGTTTTCACAGTTGGCAAGGGATTATAGTCCCTTAGCGCGCAACCAATGTGCTCGATAGAGATGGAGGGATGGAGTCTATCACTATGTGATAGAAGTGCAACTGCATGCTACAATCGATGAGCAACACAACCTTGTCCTTAAACAACTTAACAACTTGCACAACTATGTTACGCAGCTGATTCCTTACTTATAATGAACAGTGTGCGACTTATATTGTAAGTAGATTAACCATGAAACCATACAAAACATGTCGTCAAGGATTTAAACATTCTTCATTCATTTACTGATTGGTAATATTGTGACATACATTCAACAACAACTGTAAGAAATACAAAGTAAACGAACATCCACATAAACGTTCAATATTCAACATTTACAACTAAACATCCAACCATTCAACATACATCAACACAGGAAATAATGTGGAAACCCATTTGGGAAAAACCACCAAGGTGCTCTTCATATGGCATGAGAAATATATATAGAACCTTGTAGTCTATGACTTACAGAATATTCTTAAGATATCTCTTTTGCTCAAATCTTCTTGCTCTCATGGTCTCTAGTTTATTTTCTTCTATCTGCTCCTATCGATCTGCACACAGTCTGGATCGACTCTTCAACTATACTATCTGTGCACTCAGCTGCAGATTCGTGGCTCAACAACCTTATACTATCAGACTCCTCTCTGATCTTTTACAATACTTTCTACTCTTACCACTCTTATTGAAGCTAACTAAATCTAATGGAATCTAACCCTTATACAGAGTGGGTTGCTTCTATTTATAGTATTTACAAGATCGTGCAGGTTGACTGAGTACAACTTAGTTATTATAGACACAAGTGGCTACAAAATATATTCTGTTACAGTAATTCCATCCTATACCTAGCCACAACAATCCTACATTACATTAAACAAATCCTTAACTAGCCGCAGAAACGTATTTCAGTCTGTTAGTACATGTCATAACTAGCCGCAAAACTTGTCCTTTAGCCTTCTGCTAGTTCATCCTTCTACTTTAACTCTTCTACTTGCCTCTTCCACCAACTCAGATCTGCCTTTCCTTGGCATAGTGATCCTCATCGCAACTTCCTCTACTCTGCACTCATGCTTCTTCCTTTACCTGCTTTTCCTATGTCATGCGTCCATTTTTCCTCTTGCGCTTGCATGTCAGATTCTTCCTTATACACTTTTCCTAGACCAACAGGTCCCCAACAATCACATGTGGCTCATCCCGAGCCACTAAGAAAAAATTATGCCTTTGCAAAATTTTAGTGTTCTGCAAAACTCATTCCTACAGTGCAGGTTGCGCCATAGGACCTACCTTGTCTTGAAATTCTTTCAAAATTTGTTGCACCCTGGAAACTTCCTCTTTTACTTCTTCTTCCTTCTTAGCCAAGTGTTCCACATGGTTGGAAATAATGTGTTCCGATGGTCCTGCTTCTAATGAGTGTGTGATGTGTTGAATATTCTTTTGTACATGCTGAATAATCCCTGTAACTCGCTCTGTCCCTGATTGATATTATGTCATCTCATCATTTCTTTTCTGCTCTTGGTTGTAAAGAGTTTTCACTTCCTACTGTAGCTGCTTCAGTTCTGCAACCTTTGCAATCCTTTCTTTGATTGACAGTTTTTTCATGTCTTCCTTTACTATGATGATCTTCTCATCAGCTTGTTGTGCATCTTCCTTGATCTTCTCCAAAATATCATCCTCGAGAAGCGCTTCCCACATCGTGGAAATAGATTCAACTGCCTTAGTGCAGAGTTTTTCTCTTTGGATTATCCTCGCAAAAGACTCAAACGCTGCTTTGTTGCACTCTTCAAGCACCTCAGGGGGTGTTCTTGGTTTCTATTGCACTTATAACTCCTCGACCTATTTCCCCAGGGCTGTAGAAATATGGGACAGTCATACTACCTTTGCGGCCGTGTCTACATCTTCTTGGCC
Source organism: Pseudotsuga menziesii (assembly GCA_001517045.1). NCBI lineage: Eukaryota > Viridiplantae > Streptophyta > Pinopsida > Pinales > Pinaceae > Pseudotsuga > Pseudotsuga menziesii. The sequence continues at coordinate 164,889 of LPNX010082536.1, read as the reverse complement.
TTATTATATAGGAAACTCTGCGACTGCTTCCTTAATGGCTTCAACAAGTATTATCTAGCTATGTTCTCTGGACTCAATTTCCTGCTCCTTTTCTTGAAGGAGAGCCTTTTGCTCTTTTGCCTTTGTTTTCTGCTTGGTTTCCTTATACACAAGAGAAATCTCATGGATCTGTATCTCAACTGCTGCTGCATGCTGCAGCACATAGACTTCAGCTAGAGTAAGTTTAGAGAAGTCCATATATAGCGTCTCAAACCCATGGACGACATCATCAAACTTAGGCATCCCCGTCTCCATTAATCATGCCTAGATGTCTATTTTTACTAGAGGCAATAGTGGCAGTGTTACTAGCATGTCATTAGGGTCCACGTAGTAAGTCTCAGCCTCGAGTGTGCTTTTGATCTCATTAATAGCCTTCATTAGGTCATTGATTTGGTCTACCGGTTTGTCGGTCAGTCGCATCCGCTTATTACTTATACCTTTCAAGCTAGACTTGGAAACCTCTACAATGGCTTCAGACAATAAGCTTATGTCCTCCTTGGTTAAGTTGACTATGTTAGGTAATTTGTCCACTTTTCGCTTCTTACGATGCGACTGATGCTGATCTGTGTTGCGCACATCTTCACGGGTCTTCTTCACATCCTCATTAGTAGGCGTTCCTTTAGAGTCATCCTCATCCTCATCATATTATTTTCTTTTCTCACTATCATCATCATTGGAGCTTAGTGATTGATTGTCTCTCTCGTCATCTTGGTCGTGGACCTGACCATTCCCTTAGCCGTTTCCTTGGCCCTCTTCTTGGCCACTTCCTTGGCTATATCCACCCTAGTTTCCTCCCTGGTCCATCTGCTCCACGAATGGGCCATGCCATTCTTCCTGCCAGTCCTGGACGACTGTGTCCACATCAACGTCAGTGATCATAAACCCTGCTTGATGTGATTTCTTAGCCGGGTCCTGCCACAGCTCCAAGATAACATTGTGGACACCGACCTGGAAGTTTATGAATGCGGTGTATTTTTGCACTGTCACGGCCCTTACTCTATGTGACTTCCTTGTTACCTCGCGTAGTGCCTTGCCATGCAGAAAGAACTCAATGTTATTATCATTCTGGGGAATATTTTCGTCCTTGTCAACCTAGAGGTTCTGATACTTTATGCAAAGGAAAAGCACTGGGAAATCCATTGGTTGGTAGTTCAGTGGGTTGGACCACAGAACAGAGGAAAGCTGAATGAACATCCAGGAGTAGTGGAATTTAGCCTTAGGGTCCTATTGTGCTTGCTCTGTATCATCTATGATTTCGTTCAACGGGTACTATAACTAGTTGAATATTACGCCCATCGCGCATTGCTTTGTGATTTCTATTACCCCTGTAGTGCACTTAGTGGGTCTCATCTTGTGCAACATCTTTCAAGATAAGATTTTTGTTGCGAATCTTACCATGTTATCCTCTATAGGGAAAATGAGGAATCCCCTCCCTGCTTGCTGAAGATTATACTTCTGCTTTATCTTGGTTGTATCTCTATTGGGGTGCAGGTATGGCGTAGGGTCACCTCTGACCTTTGGTAGACCCCTTATTGACAAGGTGAGCTCGGCGTTGATAGGTTAGGGTCGATCAAGCCATAAGCATCCTCTGTGAAAACATAAGAGGATTTTTCTCACATATGTGGTTACTTATGTGCTTTGACCAAAGTGTGGCATGAGCAGCAAGTTCAACAAGCCTGCGCTATCGACACCATTGGACCACTTCATTGGAACTAAGATCTAGGGATCAGGAAGCTTAGCTGGAAGTGTAACCATGTAGTTTCCCTTTCCAAGATGACCTTCTTGTGGGTGTGAACATCCTCTAACTACATATTGGACAACTTTGGAAGTATGTCCATTGACAGGGGTACACCATTAGCGATCTGGGGTGTCGCTAAGGAGGAGCATTCTTTTTTCATGAGCATCACCTTCTGGGCATCAAATCTCCTTGGTTAGAAATAATGTGAAAATTTCTCATCTTCCCTGGTGGCACCATCATCTTTGTGTGGTGGTCAATTTGGTGCGTCATCCTCTGGCATGTCCTCAGAAGGCATATCCGCAACGTCCTTAGCCCTGCGTTTTTGTGATATCTTTGGACTCGATGATTTTGGAACCTCTATTGGTAGCATGACTAGTCATGGGTATGCAGTAGGAGGATTCTGAATGAGGTTCATCATAGGGCCCGAACCAAAGGGTGGAACAGAGGTTGAACCGGCCGTAGGAACTGGTTGTTGTCTTGGTCATGCCATTGCTTCTGGTTCTTGTTCTAGATGTTGTATCTTTGACAATTAAATTTATTTTTTGATTGAACACGGTGAGGAGATGGTTACATATGATAGCTCAATATCACTGGAAATCTCTATGATCATGGGTTTTGGCTCACTCTACTACAGGCTTCGGCTTTGCTAACTGTCAGCTCCGGTTCTCTCTTTCTCTCTCTGTGCATGAAAAATAATTCTTGGTGATGAAGCCTCATATTTATAAAGGTGAAATCATTCCTTATGTGATCATTGCATGATAGATAAACATCAGTTCGATCGCATGGTCTTCTCGATCGATGCATCCCTCATTAACTTGTATACTTGAGTTTTTATCTATACTTGTCAGCACAGTTATGGCAGCTATAATGGGGACAACTGATGGGACGAAAAATCATGTAGTCATTTTCCTCATATCTTGTCTAATTAATTATGCTTCACTGTCATAACCACCCATCAATGGTATTTAATGACGATCATTTATCACTCCCGCTCTTTTCTATGATTTACCTGTTTCTGTCGCAGATGTGCGACATAACGGTTTCCCTACTCCCTTCACCCTTTTCTCTCTCTCTCTCTCTCTCTCTCTCTCTCTCTCTTTTTATATATTCACATGATGCAATATTATCTAGGCATTTCACTACCATCATAGTAAGGTTTCAGGTGACTACCATTCACCATACCAGTGACATATGTTCCATCCAGTTTCTGCAATTTTACTGTGTTTGAGTCAGTGCTGTGCATGAACAAATATGGCCCTAGCCAATGCATTTTTAACTTTCCTAGATTTTTGAAGAATTTGATGTCATACAACAACACAAGTCCTTCGAATTTGAATGGATTAATCTAGATATGGAGATCATGCCATGATTTCTGCCTTTTCTTCTCGACAATATGATGGAATCCTACGATGAAGCGTTCTTCTTCCATCTGAACAAGCTGCGACAACATTTTCTCAACAACATCTTCGTCAGTCATTTTCATGACTGAAACAATCCCTAGGCTTGACACAATGTACTCCATTGGAACTACAGCTTCCTAGCCATACACCAGTCTGAATTGGGTGTGCCTTGTCAGTTGCTTGCAAGTGTTGTGGTATGCCCATAGCACAGCTGATAATTTCTTGTCCCAGTCATCTCAGCACACATTGCATACTTTGGTTAATGCATTCTCCAAAATCTTGTTGAAGGTTTCAATCGTTCCATTCTCCTGAGGATGATAGGGTGTCATCTTCTTATGCTAGATATAGAACTCTGCAGTAAGTTCAACAATCATTTTGTTAACAAAATGCGTACCTTGGTCGCTGAGTAGAATTTTTGGATAGCCAAATATGGTCACCACATTTTCAAATAAAAAATTCGTCGTAGTCGCAGCAGTGCAATCTTTAACAGGTGTGGCTTCAGCCCATATGGTTAAGTAGTATTTTGCAGTGATAATGTAGTGTGTGCCAGTCCTCTTCCCTAGTGGGACTGATAGGTCCAATTAAATCAACAACCCATTTGTGAAATGCTTAAAGTGTTATCTGTGGCACAATCAACATCTTCTTGCGACGCGATGGTTTTCCTGTTCTCTTGCAGATATCACACCACTGAAAGAAATTGTCAGTGTCTATATATATGGTTGGCCACCATAACCCTACTTGCAATATCTTGCACACAGTTTCCCTTCTAGCATAGTGTCCTCCTGTGATACTGACATGTGCTTCACTTATTACCCATTGTTTCTCATAGTCAAACATGCATCGTCGTAATATCTCATCCGTGCCTAGCTTGTATAGATGTCCCACAATAAACATATAATACGCAGCCTTGACAACCGGATGTTTCTTCTAGTTAGTGGATAATCCTTCAGGCGCATAGCCCGTGCTCAAGAAGTGGATGATGGTCTTAAATTAATTATTCTGATCATCCATCACGGTGACTACAAACAACTACGTGTCAAGCAAGTTATCCTCTAGACTAGTTGGTTCTTCACCGCTTTCTATTCTTGACAAGTGGTCAGGTATGACATTTAGTCGACCAGGATTAACAATGACCTCAATGTCAAATTCTTGAAACAGCGGGAGCCATCGACATATCTTCCCCCCCAACACTGTCTTTTTTACTAGGTATTTTAAAGCTGAATGATCAATGTACATTTTGAAATGTCCACCCGATAAGTAATGTCATAACTTCTACAATGTGTATACCATGGTGAGACCTTCCCTCTCTATCGACGTTGTATAATTTTTCTCTGTCGTTGATAGTTTCTTGCTAGCAAAAGCAACAGGGTGGTTAAGCGCACTCTCTCCTAGTTGCGTCAAGACTATGTCGAGTGCGACAGACGATGCGTCAACATGAACATGGAACTCCTTCTTCCAGTTTGGAAACACAAGTATTGGCGTAGTGGCCATAATGTTATTTAACTTATCCAAGATTTCTTGACAAGGTTCCATCCACTAAAGGTTTGCATCTTTCTTTAACAGTTTCTCCATAGGTGTAGTTATCTCTACATATCCTTTGATAAACTTCTTGTAGTAGCCTGTATGTCCTAATACTAATTTGAGTTGCATGACTAATGTAGGTGGTGGCAAGTCAAGGATAATAGAAACTTTCTATGGGTCAACCAAAATACCATTGGGACATACGACGTGACCCAATAGCACACTAAATGGTGCGTAAAAAATACATTTCTTAGAATTAAGCGTGATCTGATACTGGCAACAATGACCCAACATCATGCAAAAAATTTCAATATGGTCTCTTACTAGACCAAATAAAATCCAATCATCAAAGTAGAATTCAAGAAACTTATGAATAACATCTTTAAAAGAAGAAACTACTATTCTAGAAAAAATAGCAGGTGCATTCTTGAGTCCAAAGGGCATTATTGTATACTAGTAGCATCCCCATTTTGTGACAAAGGTCATTTTATGGCAATCCTCCTTTATGATTCTGACTTGATGATATCGAGAGAAGTCATCGGTGAATGAATACATCTATTGTACTTCAACGATTTCCAATAATTCATATGTAAATGATGTTGGGAATGGATCGTGTAGCCATGCATCATTCAGTTTCCTTAGGTCGACACAGATCCTAACTTCGCCTGTGGTTTTCTTATCCTAGATCACTATAGGACTGATCCACTCTGATTCCTAAATAGGTTCAATGATTCTTGCATCGCGCATGCGATCCAATTCCAATTTTACCTTTTCTTTATACCTTGGATTCAACCTATAAGGTTGTTGTTTGACTGGATTAGCATCTATTTTCAAGGGTATTTTCATCTCCCCTAGGTCTTTGACTATTCCATTCATATTTGAAAATATGGTAGGGAATAGATTCTGGAACTCATGCAGCAAGTATGTTATCTTTATGACTGTCTCATCATCCCAATAATCTCCTATATTGGTGAACTTCGGGTTTTCTGGTGACCCAATGTTTACTTTCTTGATTTTCAGCAGCTTAAGGAACTGGTCGCTTGAAATACCTCTTCCTTTAACTGCATTTGTACCCTCTGATTTTGGTATGTTTATGTTAGTTGGGCCATCATCTAGCTCTCCAGCTAGATCATAACAAGACATCCATTGCTAAATAGTCGCACTGCACTGGTGTGAACTTTCCTCCTCAACATGGATTTCAACAAATATTTTCTGCTTTATCGCTTGAAGCACAACATCAACTGTAGGTTGCTCATCAGCAAATTCAAATGTGTACGTGAACTATTTAACTATCTATTCCTAATCCTGAGTTCCTTGTTGCAACTGCATAGATGTATACCAGCTTCATGGTGTCACTTACAATGTGTCAATGAAATGATGGTCCCATTCCTGTCACGGGTATTCTGCAAATGTGGTGCAACACTGATTTATGTGCTTGACCGGGTTCAAAAATCCTGTGTACTTGTGACTCATGAGGGTGACTTCTTCACCAAATCTGACTTCGATCAACCTTATACACTATGGCCATTCTCTTATGGACTTCTTGTGTGTACCCCACCATCTAGCGGATGTAGCTTTTAGTACATGGTCTAAATAAGATGAGCATTGTGACTTTGTTACGAGTCCTTCAAACTCACTTAGGAAGGTCACAAGGTTAGGTAAACCCTCATAGGTGGGTAGCTATCATAACTCATTCTCCACTTGTCACACAGACCTTGTAATTCTGGTGTACCTCCTCATAGAGACCTAATGCAATCGGTTTTTCCAATTCTCCAAGGCCTCTCCTAAGTCGGATGTGCATTAAATAGAACTCCTCCAACTTAGGTTTCCATCCATTGTTGGGTTAATGTAAAATTCTTGCAGGGAAGTGACATGGTAGATCTGGTCAAGATAATCACCATGTCCCTCATTATAGATAGGCTTGACGTATCTTTGTCCCTCTACTGGATCAATGGGCGACACCACCCTCATCTCATTATCCTCGAATGAGAATATACCTTTCTTGAAATTGATAATGGTTTGATTATATATGCCCAAATATATCCCCAACAGCATGGGATATGGACTCATGTCATCGACAATGTTAATGACTTCAAAGTACACAAATGTGTGCAACCCTTCAATGTCGAGAGGGACTTTACTCAACCTAACAATTGGTAGGACCTTCACCTATTTTACAAGACTCAGCTAGATAGGAGACCAGTCCAATCTCGTCTTTCCCATACTTTCCCAAGTTTTTCATGTCAAAATATTGACGTCCAACCCCAGATCTAAAATAATGTAATCCATGTTGTAGTCGCCTATCTACGCAGTCATTCTTAACTTGTGCCTAGTTTTGAATTTCTTTTTAACCTGGTTAACTCTCCTTTCTGATTGCAACTCTTTTGGGGCTTGTTCTATCAATTCTTGTAGTTATGTGATAGTATATTTATCATGTAGTAATGCTAAGCAACTTGATACAAAGGACTTAATCTTACTAACCTTTTGTGGGACATTCTTCTGGAGTAGTTGTTGAAAGCGATTAGGCATCTCCTTGACTTCTGTTGATGTCGACAGTTGTTCTGGGTACACAAAATTTGGTCGTACATCCAAAAAGGTTTTTTCTACTTTTGGATGTCAAATGGGACTTTCTTCTGCCCCGTGGGTCATACCTGTGGTTGTAGTTGTTCTTGTGGTACATCCTGATCAGTTCCGGTCATAGCACCTCCTCATGTTACGACAGTAATGCTCGACTCTCTCGGATCAACAACAATCATCTGGACATTCAAGTTAGGATTTGTATTTGGGTTAGGATTCTGCATAGGGTTAGGACCTATGATGGTCCTAGCTTTCCAGTTTGCAATCAACTAAGGACACTGCTCTACATTATGGTCCTGCACTTTACAATATGAGCATGTCTTTGTAGGTTCTTGAAAATATCTAGAATAATAGTCTAGTTGTCTGCAGTTACAGCATGTAATATGAACTCTTCCTCTTCCAAATCCTCCTCCTCCTATTCCTCTAAAGTTTCCACCACCCCTTCCCTGAGGGTGTGGTTACCACGGGAGGTACTGATTCTGTTGGTATTGCAGCTAGTATTTATTCTATGGTGCATACTAATTCTGAGTTGCATACTGCGGCTGATACGGGTTCTGATACTAATTGTGTGGGATTGGCATAGGATGGTAGTGTGCTTGCTCCTGTTCAGTGTGAGCCTTTCCACCATTCTTCATCGAGTAGGTTTCTACCATATTTTCCTTCAAGAGTTGTTATGATTTGCAATCCTTCTCTTCATTCCCTACAGACTTACAAACTTTACAGAAAAGGCTTGTTGGGGTGCTTACAATATTTTGCAAGTACATCCAGTCCTCGTCGCGATGTCCTCTAGTATGGCATATGCGGCACCAAGGTAGTCCATGGGAACTCAATGGGTTTGGCGCACCCGATGCGATATAGTTCATGTAGGTCGGACAATTATCCTTGGTATGTCCATCCATTCTACATTTAGTACACCATAAATATTCTTGGGATTCCTTTCCCTTCTTGATATCCTAAATCTGTATTTTCATATTATCTAGCTGTGATTGAATCTGTACCATTCCTATGGCACCATCATCGATTAGCGAGGCTTCCAACTTCATTGCTAATTCTAGTGCTTCCGTCTGTGATTCGATTTTTTGTTGCATTAACGGGTCTCGGATGTGTGGTAATAATGCAACAATAAACCACTCTTCATGTTGTACATTCAACATTTGTAAACTTACTTTGGCCATCAAAGCTTTAGTCAACGTCGCATATGGATTCTTCCAATGATTGTTTTATCTCCTTGATCTTGATGATGCACTGGGACTCAAATTTAGGTTTTTTGAACTCACAGATCATTGCGACTCATATTTGTTCAAGGTTCTTCTATGGTGTTCCTAGCGGTACTATGCAGAACTTCATAAACCCGTACATCGCACAATGCCTCAGAGTCGTGATCATCTGCACTTTATTTAGGTCCGCGTTATGGACTAGGTGAACCATCCAAACAACTTCACAGAGGAACCAATGCTGCACTGGATCCTTTGCTCCATTCCCATTGAATGTGGGTAACCAAATATCATGCCCATCCATTGAGTTGGCATCGGGGTTATCTGACGAATAATTTAATGGAGGTGTACCCTCCTGCGCGCTAGTGGCAGTAGTAGCACTATCAGTATTAACAACTCTTTTAGGAGATGAGGCTCTAGACCTTACCTCTAGCGATACTCTAGGTGTTATGTAGTTGCGTCCTGATCTTGGTGTGTCCAAAGACTCTTCATACTCTTCTACTCATTCTGAAATCAGGCTATAGTTCTCCTCTTCATCACAAGTCCCTTCATCCAGCTACAACTGAAGTTCGTGCTCACTTTCTTTGAATAGACCAGGAGTTCATCGACCACCCTCTATCTTTCTTCTTTTCACTGATTTGAATCTCCTTCCACTTCTTAGGACTCCAGCTTCTAGTTCAGGTTCTGTACTTCCTCGGAACATCTCAACTCACCATTTCCCATTTTCTCTACAAATCATTTGCAACATATCCCCCATCCTTGGATATGTGGCTTAACTACTCAATTGCATGATGCCCTTCTCATAAACTAACATCTTTATCCATGTGCTGATAGATAAAAAATACCTTCTTTGTGGTCCTTGAAAAAAAAAAATCTTTCAGCCTCACTATATGAGGTTATACTCTCTATTGCAACTCAGTAATATAACCTTGCAAAATACTATTGACCCAAAAATCAACAGCTCCAGAGATGGGGTTACTTACACTGGTTATCTCACGAACCAACTGACCACTCCACTCAACTGCTTCTTTTCTCTGGAAATGTTTCGTCCTAGTCGCCAATATTGACAACCAATTGTGTAGCACAATAGGAAAATATGTAAAGAATATCTCATGAATATCAGTGTAGATGTACCGGTCTAACTAGTCTCCTGTTCTTAATCATGATCATGTGCTCTCTTATTGTGCAAAGGTTAGTGTCTTAGACTCCAAACAATCCTCTATTTCCTTCTTTGTTGAATGCCACAACATTTCCCTCGACTCAAACGATTAAAGGTATCAGAAACGGAACCATTTGTTGGCCTAATATTCCTTCTTATCTTAACCTGAGGTTCAACAACAACACAATGCCAACAAAACACCACAAGACATCAGCCCAACAGAGCAAGCTCAGTCGGCAACACCCGCAAGGTAGGCACAGTCTCAATCGAGATATCTTAATGTGTAACTTCCAGAACCATGTTTCCGTAGTTGGCGAGGGATTATAGTCCCTTGGCGCATAGCCAAGGCACTCGACAGAGATAGAGGGATGGAGTCTATTACTGTGCGACAAAAGTGCAACTGTGTGCCACAACCGATGCGCAACACAACCTTTTACTTAAACTACTTAACAACTAGCGCAATTATGCGGCACAACTGATTCCTTACTTATAATGAAGTGTGTCCGACTTATATTGTAACTCAGAAGATTAACCATGAAATCATACACAACATGTCGTCAAGGATTTAAACATTCTTCATTCATTTACTGATTGGTAATATTGTGACATACATTCAACAACAACTGTAAGCAATACAAAGTAAATAAACATCCACATAAACCTTCAATATTCAACATTGATAGCTAAACATCCAACCATTCAACATACATCAACACATGGAATAATGTGGAAATTCAACTAGGAAAAACCACCAAGGTGTTCTACATCTGGCATGAGAAATATATGTGGCACCTTGTAATCTGTGGCTTACAGATTGTTCTTAAGATATGTATTTTTCTCAACTCTTCTTGCTCTCATGCTCTATGGTTTGTTTTCTTCTATCTACTCCTACTGATCTGCACACATCCTGGATTGACTCTTCTACTCTACTGTCTGCACACTCAGCTGCAGATCCGCGACTCAACAACCTTCTACTATCATACTCCTCTTTGATATTTTACAATACTTTATACTCTTACCACTCTTAATGAAGCTAACTGAATATAATGGAATAAAACCCTTATACAAACCGGGTTCCTCCTATTTATAGTATTTATAAGACCGCACAGGGTTGAATGAGTACAACTCAGTTATTACAGACACAAGTGGCTACAAAATATATTCCATTACATTAATGTCTTCCCATACTTAGCCACAATAGTCCTGCATTACATTAACCACATCCTTAACTATCCACGGAAACGTCTTTCAGTCTATCAATATAGGTCATAACTAGCCGCAAAACTTGTACTTTAGCCTTCCGCTGGTTCATCCTTCTATAGTATTCCTTGGCATTCACTTGTCCTGCTTTAACTCTTATACCTTCCTCTTCCACCAACTCGGATTCGCCTTTCCTTGTCACAACAATCCTCGTCGCAAATTCCTTTACTCTGCACTTACGCTTCTTCCTTTGCCTTCTTTTCCTCCGTCGTGCACCCATTTTTCCTCTTGCACTTGCGCGTTGGATTCTTCCTTATGCACTTTTCCTGACCCAACATAACCTACATAGTTAATTATTTAGTTATATTAATTCAATTATTTTTAAACATTATTATTAAAAAAATCCACAAATAAGGTGTATTGTATTACTTTCCATGGAGAAAAAATTACAATTTATTTACTATTTATGCCTTTGGTGTAATATCAAATTGCTTGACTAGGCCCACAAAAAATAATTACTAAACTAATATGCAAAAAAATGCCCCTTATGAGAAATTAGAACATGTTGGATAAACCAAACCTAGTAAGATAATCCATTACAAAGCTTGACTGTAAGTTAGTCTTACTATACCAAAGGCAGTATACCATATTAACATAGGTCCCTCATATTACTATTTAAAACTTTAAGGAAATCATTACGTGGGATGTTATTTCTGAGAGCAACTTGTTTACATAATAAGTGAAATGCATAAAGAAATTATTTCAAAGCAACCTAAACAGAGAATTGGCAGACAAAGTAGTAATGAACAATGTAACTGTGGACATAATATCAATAGATAGGGAATTGATAAACTATATTTGATTAAATGCAATGATTTCATAAGGTGAATCAAAGAATGGAGAAACAAAACTATTCCAATCAATTAAGTTTCCCTTGAACCTTTGGAAAATCAAAGTTTTTTATATCAAAATATTCACCAATTCATTTATTAGACAATCTCGTTTATTCCACTTACCCAACTCTTTTATTTCATCCAATCAAATCATCCATCTCATGCATTCCATTCATTAAATTCATTCCATACACACTCCAAACATTCCAAAACAACATTTATTACATGTATCCAAGCTATATTCCACATGATAGCAAATGGGCACCCAATGATCTGGAAAATGTTATTCAACTTATTTTGCATATTAATCTTCCACATTCTCCTCTAATGGTATAACTTACCATTCAAAAACTAATGCATCTTCTAAAAGTATTGCTAGCTATCTTTGAGCTTAAGTAGAAAACAAGGGCGGGGCATGGCAAAGATGAAGAATAGTCCACTATGCATTCAATGTACTATGGTTTTAGGAAATTTTCAATGTTCAATATTTTGTATCGTTGTGCTAGAAAAATTTGTTATATGAATTTAATTATTTGATGACGGGAAAAGGAAAGGATAAAATAGACGGGAGAATAATAATGTCCAATGGAATAAGTGTGGAAATAATTTATTCTCAAAACAAATGTCTATTGAAAGAAACACATTATACAACTTCTCCTAGCAAGCTTTTTTCTCTGGATAGATATTTTAGTTTTAATCAGAACCCCTTGGAAAACTTTGTTCCCTGGATAGACATTTTAGCTTTTAATCAAAACAACTTCCACATCTCAAATAAAAATACTACCCAAACAAAACTATAGATGGAATGACTCACCCTGTGTCTTCCTCTAGCCCTAATACCTTAAATCCTTCACACATGTTTCTCCTTCTACTTTGATGCCAAAAATTTGGGATAAACCATTGATAACAAAGTAAATGTCATTCCTTGTTCCACCTTTTCCAATAATAGAAATTCAGATATATCCACAGGTTCGCAACAATTCCATCATTTTCTTTATTTTCTCAGATTATGGTCAAGATAGATCCATAAAAGGTATCCCCAAAAGGAAGGAATAAAATCCTTCATTTCTCATGAAAATAATCCATCTCAAACTATGGAAGGAATCAAAATCCTTCACTAAATATCAAATTATGGAAGGAATCAAAATTCTTCACTAAATCTCAAATATGAGGGTATTGTATGTCAATATGCTTTGACTTAGCAAGAAACTTGGAATCTTATTCAAGGTCCACTAAAATTTGATTATCATGGTATATCACCATCAACTATATCTTTATCAACATAATCTCACCAAACAATCTCTAATGTCAAAGTAATTCTCTACTAGATTGTGAAAAGGCCATATACTCATCCCAGAACCTGGCAAGGTGGCCAAATGTTTTGCTACAACAACTAGTTGGTCCATAGTGGGATTTAAATACATAATTGGTATCAACCTTCACCCAATGACATCTCTATGGAAATCATCATCATTATAGCTAGCTATAGTCTTTTACTAATGCTTTCATTACCATGTCTGCCACTTCCCCTATGTATAACACCAAGCCCCTTGGTTCTTTGTAGGTATTGGAAGGTATCCTTCACTATATACAAATGATGCATTTGTAGAGTTGAACATGAATCTACTAAACAGTCCCACTACATCGAAAATGCCTAGTCTTATGCATATCATGACAAACACCAGAATTTTTATAATCTTTAATAAGATACTCTAGTGAACTATACCTTCTCCTTGTCAATATTCGACTCCATATCCTTGTTGTAAGGAAAAATATCCTATGACTTGGGTGAGGTCATCAACATACTAATTTAAATAAAATAGATGTCCAAAGTCATGCAAACATCAAGATGCGATTTGGATATAATGAAAGTAGGAATTGGAAATCAAAATTGTGTACCTTGCTTATGTAGGCCTGGTCAAAGCTCTTAGTAACCTTTCAACTTCATATTCCAAACCTTCAACTCCTTCACTTGAATAATTGAAAAATAGAAACAATGTCTTCCTCAAAACCTTATGGCTATAGTAAAATAACTATGAATTGATACAAATATATAGTCCTACATTTAACCATACATTCCACCTATAAATTTGATGTGTTTACTTTTTAAAGAATGCTTCAGAAGCATATGTAATAGCAAGCATGAACAATTTTCTTAACAACAGTTCAAGGTGCAAATGATGGAAAACAAATCACAGTAAAGCTTGTATTCAAAGCAGCAATATGAGAGTAAAAGATCTTATGTTTCTAACAGTTCCGTCAATAAAAATGAAAGATGAAAATATGTAAATTTGCACTGATACATCATCCCTCTTGATGTCCTTTTTATTGTGTTTGAGCTTTTGGGGAACATAAAATAATGATATCATATGAGATAAGATAATTTAGTAATGCCTATGAATGACCAAAGAATAGGTTGGTGTGCATAGAAAATATAGTTATTCGACACCTCAAAGTGGGGGTGTAAATATTACTCCTAAATGCTAATAAAAGATACAAACAAAGAGAAAAACAAAAATACATGAGAAATGGAAAACTAGAAGGTAAACTACTAAACCTTGGAAAGAAAAGAGACACTAATCAATATCAAAGATAGAAGTAAAAGAAGAGGACAGAGGTTAGGAATCCTTATCATCATCAATTGTTGTGATGGAGCCCATGCAAATCCAAGTAATATCATCTAACAAATCCTCATGATGAGAGACTCTAGCTAGGAGAACTTAGAAGGAAAAAGGGAGTATCACCTCAAAAATCCCCTAACATCTAAGGATGAAGGGAACAAACTAGTAATGAAATAAAGTTGAAAAAATGTGTTCGGTATCGAATTGATACAATCACAAGTTAGTAAAGAGGGGAGATTAAATGTGTTCTTCTTATCTATGTATATGTATCCCTAGCAGTCAGATCTTAATGGGCATCTCATAACACTGAATTGAACTACTAAGGATACTAAAGAAATACTCTTGTAGAAAAGTCATTTTTCCATGTTCCTTAGGTTTGTGGCTAGGGTTTTACCCCTAGCTTGTGTGAATGAGCACCTACTAAGGAGAAGGGACTCCTTAGTAGCAGTTCAGTAAGTGTAAATTAAAATGCTAAAACAGAAATATAAATTACTCTAAACATGTGCATGAAACAGAAAAAACAAGATGTAAAGAATGGCTTTTGTATTAATGTTACCTCCAATGTGAAGGTTGGTGAAGCCCTTTGCAGTGATCCAAGAGGGTTGATCCAAGCTCCAACTTGCTCCTTCTCTTTCTCCAATGGTGGAAAAGGGCCAAAAGGGGCTCTCAAGGTGAAAGTAGCTCAAGGGTGAGCTAGGGTTTCAAGAGCTACTTTGGCAGAGTAAGGGTGCTTATGATCGTGGATGTGAAATAAGGGGTCTCCATCACCTATTTATAGTTTTTCAATGGAGTACTGGCCCATGGTTTTGGAAACCATATGGTTTAGGGCAGCTGTATAGGGTTTTTCCTCCTTTTCCTCATTATTTTATATTTTTTCTTCCCTTTTTAGGGGATTTTTGCTATTTTTAGAGGAATTTTGGATATTTTTTGGAGGAAAAAAGCTGTTTTCAAGGGAAATATGGTAGGAAAATGGACAAATGAGCCATGTAGTGGGGTAGATGAGGTAGTGAGCACTTTTTGGGTGTTAACAAGGTTCTTAAACCATTGATGATCTCAAAAACAATTATGTAGGATATTTAGATAAATAAAGTGCATTGGATTTTGCATCTTCCATGAATATTTTTTATTATAAGGATTTCTCTCACTCCCCAAAATCCCTGGATGTTTCAGGCACTATGTTTCCATTGGTATAATCTGGACCAAATGTAATAGAATGTTGAGCCATGGTTATTCAAGGACATAAAATATACAAGGATTTGATCTTCTAAGTTAAGAACCTACATGTGAGGAAAATGGAATTACAAAGTTGGGCATTTCGATAGAGGTGTTGGAATATTTATCAATTAAAAGTATTGATGACTTAGGACACCTGCTCTTGAATGAAGACAAATTACAACAAGGGGAAGAGAGAACATGAATATATTAGAGATGACACAGGTTATAAACTTTATAGTCCATTAAAGTGCCAAATTAGTTATTACTTGTAGAAAAATGACTCAAAGGAGGTTGAGAAATCTAAACATCAAGAAAGTCCATCAGAAAGTATAGATGGAATATAATTGTGTACAAAAAATACCAATATTTTTGAAAGAACTATGAAAATGGATGGATATAAATAAAAATGTTTTAAAGAAACTAAAATTTAAAAGTATGCCATGATAAGGCATCATTTCTCTTACCCGTGTCCTGTAACTACACATATGTTGCCGATACTTATATTTTCTTGGAACAACTTCGCTTATTATGTGGAGCTTGACAATTTCTACATTTGCTTTACCCTTCAAAACATATTTCAACATACTACAAATATTTTCCTATTGCAATAATTTCATGGTAGGACCCCTCAAACAAAGATTTTTTTTTTATGAAAATAACAAAATGAAGCTAAAAAAATACAGTCTCAGTAGTCTCAATGAAGAAAAAAAACATTAATAATGAGCATTTTAATTTAATAATGTAAATTACAATAATATTCAAATAAAATGATGGGTAATAAGAGTCCACCCAAGGAAAAATGGAGAACACCAAAAAAACATATATAAGACCACCGATCACATCAAAACGCTATTTTTTCTTTTGAAATTTCAAAATGTTTCCCAAGTATATTTGTAACAAGTTCCAAGGTATGAGTGAAATATCCATAGTAAAATTTCAACACTATAATTATACACCAGAAGAATTTTATAAGTCATGGAATACATGCCATGACAAAAATGCTTCAAAGAAATAAATGTGGGAAATGGATAATTCCTTACCATTCATTGAACTCCTCTCTGTTTCAAGAACAATTTTATATTCCCTATGGAATGGGGCCAACCACGTGAAGGTGGAATCTCTTATGCCCCCCCCACATCACTCTCAATTTCCCATACCCAATGCATGTACTTGAAAAAAAATTACATGCATATTTCATCATAAACAAACATTTACCATTCATTCAATAAAATCTAACATTCTTTAAACCATTCATTCATTCATTCAATAAAATCTAACATTCATTAAAGAACTCATTCATTTAGTAGGCAAAAAATAATGCTAGATAGATCTGGTTTGGATATTGCCTTATACTCAGACATGATTTTGATTCATCTCTTGTCACTGTAAGGACAAGTAGTCAAAAGACATACCTACAGAGAGAGAGAGAGAGAGTTATAGTGTTGATGGTTTAGGTTCACATTTCACGGTTGGAGATCATGGTTCACAATTCACAACACAATTCTAGAAGCCCTATAAGAGGTACCATATGAACTTTGGTGCCCTACTTTAAGTGTACTCAACTTCATGTGTCCAACAAATATCAGATCTATACTTCTTTCATGCCAAGATACTCCAAGAGTGAAGTTATGAACATAATATATAAACTTGGCATGTCTTCTAGAATGGTCACTTAGGTAACCCTAGGTTTTAGGGTGGTTACCATAATAAAACATAAAATAAAGTTGAGTACACTTAGAGTAGGGTACCAAAGGTCATGTGGTCACATAATAATAAAAAAATAAAAGTAAAAAGGTTAAGTAATAATACCAAAGGTGGTCAAGGTACCACACACAATAAGGGAGCTAGGACCAAATAGAATATGAAGGACCATAAGTCAACAAAAGGGGTCACAACAATATGGTAAGGAAACCCCATACCCACAAGACCAAGGTGTACCATAAAGGTGGACAAAAAACCTATTTTACCCATAGGTTCAACAATACCAATGGCTTTAATATTTTCTCTCTCTCTAGCTATATTGTCACATATATTTTTATCCCAAGTTCACCAATATCAACCTACCAAAAATAGACTTGGGAAGCATTTTGAAATTTCAGAAGATCTATGTTTCCCATGCTCACCAATATCAACCTACCAAAAATTTCTTAATACAGTTATGGATTAATTGAATGAGATAGGAAAAATAAGGACCTCCAAATTAATGACAAATGGAAGATTACTATGCCATGATTTCAGGTCTTCCATTAAACAATGAAATAAGGGAAAACATTAAAGGTTTCCAAATGTATGCTAACAAAATAGAACAAGCTACCCAACAATGAGATAGGATTTGATGTGATTTCAAGTAAACCAAACCTCTTAACAATGAACAAGGGTTTGAATGTAGTAAAGTTTACACTTCAAATTTTAAGAATACAATTTGTGTCACAAAGAGGCTGAATTTGAATATTATGATAGTCCACAAGATGGAAAAATGACAGTTAATCTAGGATACTGGAATCACTTTTGCATGTGAAATTCAATATTAGATATGAGTGTCAAACAAATTTACTATCTTAACAAATAAAGATGTAAAATTGAATTTGGGCAAGGCACATATTTATTCATCATTCTAAGCACCATGTATACAGACTTGAAAACTATGAACTTGGGCAATCGAAACAACACTATGGTGTTAACATTATCAATCTTAAACCAAATCATTGTTTTCCAAATGCATATCTTAGAATGTTGAATTGTTTAGCATGAAAGGGCGAGTCTAGAGAAATATAAAAGTAAAATAAGATGGTGAAATTGGTCTCGTTCAAGGATTCAATAGTATGCAATAATATTGCAAACAAGGATCCCTTTTAAAGTTTTAAAATCACCAAATTATATGTATGTGTTTTGGCTCAAGTCAATCACCCAAACCATGTTGATTCCATCAATATTCTTGGAAAATATAATTTTTAAACTTACAAGTATTTGCAATATATCTTTCTCATACCTAAACACATCAAGAAATGAATGCATGAATGCAGCAGGTTCATCAATATTCTATGCTAGAGAGATAACCAAAGTGCCTCTTACTCACATTCTTTAAAACCACCAATTTAAAACATGAGATACCTGAGATGGAGTGCAATGAAGGGTGTGCTTACTTGAATTTTGGTGAGAAGTGTTCATGCAAGTTTCTCAATGAAATCAACAAATTATAAATTTCGATGTCAAAAAAATTATCCCCTAACAAGGTCTCTAGTGAAACCATACTTAGAATTGATAAATCCTTGCAAGAAATTGATAATAATGAAAAATATGCAGTGAAGAAGGTTTAGTTGATTGGTATACTTACAATATCTAAGAAAAACCTTATAGATCTCTTTGAAATGCTAGTGCTATTTTTACAAACAAGTAATGAGGTTGTACATATACATGAGGAATAGGATTTTATACCCATGTGATATACATAATTTGATAAATTAAACTCACATTCCAAAGTTTATCAATTTTATCTTTAACAACCATATATTTAGAAGGATGGGAAAACCTTTTATTGTGGTGAACTAGGGAAGTGTTAGGCCATGTATCAATGTACTGTTATACAAATAATGAAATTTGTAATAAAACCATGGAAATACATCACAAAACTCTTGGAATATGATTTGTGTGTTTCTATATATTTAGAGGAATGTGATGCACCAAGTAGAATGTATTCAATAACACTAGGTTTAGCTAACATATCCACCTTTATATTGGGAGAAATATAGACCAAATTTCCTTCCTTGAATGCATCTAGAGTGGGTATAAGTTTATTCAACCAATATACATGTCCAAGTTGTATGAAATCCTTTGATTTTATAGAGAACCGATCAAAATATCTTTTAGGGGTGAATGCACGTAAAGAAAGAAAATAATCATGATGGTACATATCGTGCCAAAAAAAATTAGAGTTGTTTAAATATTCTATAATCTCTTGTTCACAATTGAATATGGAAATATAGATATTAGGAAAATCAGGTGTCTTTAGGGGAGAGAGAAGTGTTGAATTGGGTGAGGTACATCTTATATGTATGTCGCATTGGGTTTCATATTTGAAGGATTGGGCATGCAATGATGGTAGGACACATTTTTCTAAGAATAAATGTACCCTTAATAAAGAGTTTTTGGTTGATTCAACATGGGTTGAGTTTGAGGCATTGGAGCTTATGATATTGAATGTAATGGTGGAGGGATAGGAAAGGAAAAAAAAGATTATGGGCTAAGGGAGACACGTATGATGTAGAATCATTAATGCATGGAGTGCCACTACATGAGGGGTTCTAAACATGAGACTGAGTAGGAGGAATCATATGCAAATCACTATCTCCTGCATGTGCTGACAAGCACAAATAACATATGAATGATAGGGCATATGGTGTTTCCCTTATGAAGGTAGGATGAACATGGGGTACTTACAACAATAATGGTTTCCATACCTTTTTTTCGATAGAAACAAATAGAGTTTATATTAAGAAAACAACAGATAACCCACTAGAATATATACAACAATGGACCCATTCATAGGCCTAAACATAGCAGAAAAATGGTCGAAATGTCTTCTTGTCCAAAACATCTAAAGTCTGCTTAACATAACTACTAAAAGACTTTGAAAAACATAGATAATTATAGAGTTTTTCAAAAACACAGAGTAGACAAAAAAAAAACCCAAAAATTAACGAACACGAAAATATGTATTTCTTGAGGCTTCTCACCAGATAGTTTTCCAACCTTAAGATCCATTTTGTCAAAATGAGCTTCCATTTCCACAAATCGAGCTTGAAGAGCCTCAACAGACTGACTGACTACGTCCAAGAAATCCTTACGATAATGCACCAAGTCTCTTTCAATCACCTCGAATCTCCTACCCCCTTCTTCATCAAGATGCTTAGCAAACTGTTTTTTTTCCTTGAATTTCATGCGTAGGTCCCTATTTTCTTTTTCCAACAGTTAAATTGGGTCATGCCCTAGAACTGTAGAGTCAGATATTGAAGGCATGACAAGAACCAAATAACAATGCATGTTGGCTAGCGATCTAGTAGGATTCTCCTGTAGAGACCAGAGAAAAATATAATGAAAGTTTGTTATCCTATGATTTGAAATACCATAACAAATTCCTTGATGATCCCACGCATTGTCCTTCATTTCCCAAGTTGAATCAAAATCCCTTGCATAGAAGACATTACATAGGGGATTGCGACCAGGGTGGGAATAACTTTAGGTGAGATCATCGCATGCTAGAACCAACACCATCGTACCCAATCTTTTGTGGTCACCGTACTTCCAGATGACATGAAGAGTAAATAAAAAATCTAGTCTAAAGTGCGTGCATTTATCCTCTGTTGGCTTGATGTGACATGCCAAAACAATGGTATGGTTAGTGCTTGAATTCCACGTAGCTTCTCGGGGGGATAATCTTATTAGGCTTTAGGGCTATGGGGCTATGGAATGAAAAAATTAGAGTGGAATCCATTATTCACAAGGAACCCTTTACACAAGTGAATCCCCTCATTTGAAGCCAAATCTACTTATCCTTTTAATCCTCGAAGGATATGAAAGAATCAAATTTTGTGGAAATAAGGGATAAGAATATGTATTTTTCTAATGATTTGACTAAGCCTCATTTGAGAAGGAAGGTTGTAAGTAATTAACTCTTGAATGGTCAACCTTGAATCTCTGAAGATATTGATTTGTGAGATACCATGAATAAGATCTTGCTAAAGGCCTTTCCAAAGGGCCAAAGCTTCAACTTGATTTTTGGTGGCGAATTCTAATCCCTGATAGAACGAGATTTCCATATTTCAATCTGGATCGAAATGGACCCCTCCCCCTCCTGTCGCCCCTGGTTTCCATTCTTAATATTTCTACTAGAAGAAGGAATTATATTATACAAGTAAGAAGTATATGTGACTCAGGTAATCACCCCATCCATTACATGGTATTACCTTAGCTAACCTCTATGGGTGGAGTTGAACAATGTTTGTTAGAAAAAATAGAATATAAATATCCCAATTGGGCATAAATATGGTCTTATTGTGAGCATTGTGATGCAATGTTTTTCATAGTTTCATCCCTTGAAACTTTCGGGGCACCATCCATCATCATCATCAAGTCCTAAAAATACAGAGATTGAAAAACATTAATGACAAGAGATCAATAGTGGTTGGTCATGGCTCTTTGAGTAGCAAGGTGTTTTAAGTAATGAGCACAAGCCAGAAATGTAATACCACTAATTTGATGTTGTAGGAATTCACGCATTCTCTCTCCTACAAGCAATTTTGTGGAACTACTAATCACAAGTGTTGAAATCATTGATAGATGGACCCACACTTTAGGTGGGGTAGAAGAACAACTAAAAAATACATGGACCAACAAAAACAAGACATATGGTCATGGGAAAAATGGGTCATATGTTAGTATGACATCTATGTCACTATGGAAATCCAATTAAGCGATGACAAGAAGCAAAATTCACGTATTAACACTATTTTGAGGATGAGGACTGAAGCAACATAGTTAAGACACAAGTATTCAAAGAACAACATAAAACAATGAACAAAGAACTAGGTTGAAAGTTTAAGATTAGGTTAAAACAACTCAGAATTTGGTGATGCATGAGGACTTGACAATGGCTTTACATGGGTTGATTCCTATTCTTTGAAGGATAATTACAGTGGAAAAGCAAGGAATATGGGAGAAAAGTTAACACATTGCATTGCAATTTGATTGCACACTTGGATACATACCCACTAAAGGGACTGCGGGAAAATCTTATGCTACATGTATGTGATTTTTGCAATGTTGCACAAAGATACATAAAAAAGACTCTTGCGATGTCTTTCTTACACTAGACATCATTAGAATGTTTTGTTGAGAATAAATGTCATTATGAAGCTCTTGATGAATAAGAGTTTGACCCTTTGTCATTGATGACATGGCATGATATGGCCAATGAAAATCCAAAATTTGATGACATGGCATGATATAGGCATTGAAACACCAAGTCGTTCAAATGACCCATTATGTGGTCATTTGAGAGTTGATGGGGTCATGAAACCCTTGTATATGGTCATAATACTTAATAAGGTTGGCACCCTTGGACATGATAATATGATGACATTAATACGTAACTTTGAAACGTCAAAGCCAGCCAATCTCCAATAGTAACTTTGAATCGATTTCCTAATATTTTTTCTAAATCTTGTCCTCTTTTCAAATCAAGAAAGAGATTCCCACTATTAATAATCTCCAATTGTTTGAGACCAACAAGAAATAAAACACAAATTATGATCACCTCATAAACATATAGGGATACCTATTCAATCCTATGTTATCAATTACATACCTCCATGAGTCCATTATTGCTCCCCAAACCAAGTTTAAAAAATCTCATGACTTCTTAAATATTTGGGAGTCAAATATGGCCCTAAATGTCATACCCCAATCCCACCATTTCCTAGAATCGGTCACTTAGTGTGTGCAAAAATTTTGCCTTTGAAAAACATGCCATTGCGTCATTTGATCGGTCCACAGTAATATGCAATATAACAACATATTCCATAAATCAAATGTTGGATATTCCCAATACACCAAACCTTTGTAAGCTAAATGAATATGTTAATTGCTAGTTTTTTACCATGACAAGGTAGTGAATAATACAATTTTAAGGTTCATACTTGCCATATTCCCCCTATCGAATATTCTTATTACTAAGTATGATTATGCCCAATTTTTAATTGGATGGGTGGACAAAAACGAGGCATTGGTCATTGGTCAATTCCATTTCCATGTCTTTGAAGACCCTATTTTATACAACTTGACCCTCATCACATCACATATGTGATGGAAACTACACGAGTTCGAACAAATGAGTTCGAAGAGGTTTTTACTTAACGATTTGGGAGGAATTGGATCTATCTATGCGGGTATTCTCGATAAATTCGGTTTCCTTTGTGACCTCCGGCTTAGTAGGATCCATATTGAAAATGAACTTGACCCCAACTTAATGGCTCCCTATTGCAATCGAACTCAAACCTGGCTTGATGGCTCCCTCCAAATTGACAGCTATCTCCCTTTGTCTGCTTGCAAATTAAAGAAAAGGTGCTTTTCCTTGGTCCACTACTATGGGTGAAATGCTTATAGCTCCCAAACTATTTCAGTACTTGGTCAATCGTCTCTAATGGTTAATAATTAGCCATGTGGGAAACTCAATATGCATATGAATCTGCTAGCACAATCACTGTATCTGTGATGGGGAACTCTGCGCCTACTAAGGAGATTATGGCTCTTGATATGGAGATGGATTTGCTTGAACTAAAAATGAGACTACAGCTTCATGGGAGTTATGAAGGATGGACACAGGAATGCTATAGAGTGACTATGCCATATGGTGTTGTTATTCTCTATTTAGTACATTTTCTAGTTGAACATGAGTTATCTAGGGTTGTGTTTGAGTTAAACAAATATTATAATATTGTCATTAAATAATAACATGAAAAGAAGTTAATTGTGGAAATATAAACCAAGATGGAATGTATTATACAACTCCCTTCTAAGTTCTAGTTAAGATTCATGTCAATTTCCATTATCAACCAACACATGGACATCATTAGTGCCAAAAAGTGAGAGTGGGTTCCATGCCTAGAATAGAAAACCAAATTCAGGATAGAAATCCTATATAGACTCATTCTTCATCTTACTAAGGATGATGATGACGATGATGATGATGACGATGATGATGATGATGATGATGATGATCATGATGACGATTATGATGATGATGATGGCGATGATGATGATGATGATGATGATGATGGTGATGACAATGATGACGAAGATGATGACGATGATGATGACAATGATGATGATGATGATGATGATGACGATGATGATGGTGACAATGACGATGATGATCACAATGATGACGATGATAATGATGATGATGCTGATGATGCCGATGATGATGATGACGATGATGATAATGATGCTGATGATGATGATGATGATGATGATGATGATGATGATGATAGTGATTATGATGATGGTGATGATCATGATGGTGACGACGACAATCATGATGATGACAATGATGAAGATGATGATGACGATGATGATTATGATGATGATGATGATCATGATGATGGTGAAAACAACAATGATGATGATGATGGTGATGGAGATAATGATGATGATGATGATGAGGATGATGATAATGATGATGGCGATGATATTTATGATGATGACGATGATGAGGATGATGATAATGATGATGGCGATGATATTGATGATGATGATGAAGATGATGACGATGAGGAAGAGAGTAATGATGATGAGGGTGATGACACTAATGATGATGATGAGGTAGAGGGTTATGACAATGATGACAATGATGGTGATGATGATGATGATGATGGAACATGAGCCTAGTTACCATTATAAAAATATGTCGGATATCTGTAAATTTATGTGAGGTACATCGAAAATATGACTTGCAGTTCAATATTTGTCGGATATGTGAGGGACATAAAAAATATGACACAAACATCTTCATTGGATATGAAAGGGATGTCATAAATACAACATGTAGTTTCATTAATTTAAAATTTTTGAATCAAATTATGTAATTTGAAGGTGAAATATGATGACACAATATTTTTCGTTGGATGTCGTAGTATTTTCTCGTCGGATTTTGGGTTCAAATTACATAGTGAGCACTTTCGATATCAACTCTAGAAGACCATGGGTATGGGGTTGTGTTCTAGGATGGAAAGGTACTCATATGGTCAGAGGGAGATACCTAGGATGCAAGAATTATGCTTAGTGTTAGACAATGTAAGTTCTATAGGTTGCTTGGTAAACCTGTATGTGGATCCAAGGGGATCTTGAATCAAGTATTGATCTAGTGACATAACAAAATACTTTGATGGGTGAGTCAAGTTCACAAACTTCTAGTATGCAGAGTAAACATTTAGAGGGGAAGAGGGAGTTGGCCCTTTCAAGTTCTTCATGTACTTTCAGGACCAATTTGTATGAGTTGAAATTGATGGATGCTCGAGAGAAAGAGGCTCCTAGGAGCATAGCTATGAGGAAAAAATATTTAGAGCATATTCTAATGCAGGCAGTGTTAATTTTTATCAATTTGCGTAGATGATATCTTTAAAAAAATTACTAGAATATCAGTGAAAGAACAACATGCACTAAAAACATAAGAACACAAGAACACAAATATTTTCCTTGGGGAAACCATAGGGGAGAAAACCTCACAAAACTTCCTCAGTATAGATCTCGACCAGAGTAGTGTAAAACCCAGACAACTGCTTCTAACTTCTTTCTGGTGCACTAGTTCTTCTCTCTATTGTGAAACTACTTGAGTGAGTGAGTAAAAATTAAGGGGAGTGCCTCCCTATTTATATTCTTCTATTGACTTGACCTCTAAATTTGTGGGGATGACTTCACTAGCTATCAGGGTTGAATTTTCCAAATGGACACCACAAATAACATTTATTATATTGACACTTGGGTACTATTGACCCTACTTACATTTGGAGGTTTTCATTGCATCCTTCAATGACTCTGACAAGACCAAACTCATCTCTGGAAGGAGGAATATAATACAACTAGAATATCTTCCGAAGTTACATTATTTTAACACTCCCTCTTAACTAGGAAGGTATTCAACCGCAGTAGAAATGAATACCATTTACAACTGTACAACTAACTGTTGAGATTGTATATGTCATAGGGAAATTTGGTACAACATCATACATATTCATCAATGATCTTAGCTAGATATTCTTCTGCAATCATCTTCTTGTCATCTTCTGGAAAATATCTTGCAACATCAACATATGAATGTTGAATCATCTTCTGGATCATCATAATTCGTTGCTTCATCTCTTGGACCATCTTTTGGAACATCTTCTGAATCATCCACTGGTCAACATTAGTGTGAAGACACTGAGCCATCATCTAAAATTCCATCATCTACATCTTCAGTATGTGAATATTGAACCATCATCATCTGCATTTTCACTATGTGAATACTAAGAACATCATCATCTGCATCACAATTATTACCTACTACATATTTAGTATGTAAATACTTAACCACCACCATCGGTATCTTTAGTATGTGAATAATGAAACATCATCATCTGTCTCTTCAGTGTGGAAATATTGAAACATTATCACCTGCATCAACAGTATGTAAATACTAAAACAATTAACAACATCATTAGCAAGTTAGTGCTAAAAATGAAATCATCTGTAGTGTTAGATCATCATCTACATTACCAACATAGAGATGATGGAACACCATCATCATAAACATCATCATCAGTATAGAGATATTGAATCTGCCTCATTAGTAATGGAATACTGAAACTATCACATCAATCAGTGTAACACTGAAACTATCTCAATAAACATCTCATTGTCTATTAATCAATCATCAGTCAAGAATCTCAGCAATCAACTATAACCATCTCAACTATCATCTCAACAACCAACTAGAACTATCTCAACAACCATCTCAGTAATCAACTATAACTATCTCAACAATCATCTCAGCAATCAACCATAACTATCTCAAGAATAATCTTAGCAATAAACAATGTGACTACACTATACACATCTCATTAACCATATCATCAATCATCAATATAATCAATAATGACACTATCTAAAGCATACATATCAATCAATCATAAATATGAAAATACTGAAACATACATCTCAATTAGTATATAATATTGAGTCAATCATCTCAACAATCATCATACCAATGTTGAACCAATCATCTCAATAGTCATCAATATAACAATATTGAGCTAAAATCTCAACAATCATCAATGTAACAATACTGAACTAGCATCTCAATAGTCATCAGTATAAAAATATTGAACTAACATCTCAATAGTCATCAGTATAACAATACTGAACTAACATCTCAACACTCATCAATATAACATTACTGAAAGCAAACATCTCATCAATCAACAATATAGCAATATTATAACAACCATCCTTCCCTCTAACTATCTCGTAGCAACATCACGGTGAGTTCTCTGGTAGATCCCCCCAGCCATTTTGTCTAACTTACTAATCCTTTCGAGGAAACAATCCTATTTAGACAGATGGATCTTCTTGGGGATCAACAAGTAGCATTCTTGACTCTTCGACCGGCGAAGATGACGCTGTCGATGCTTCTATCTACTTGGTAAACTAGCCCCATGAACATACACATAAAAACTGAATGCTTTGAACTAAAACATGCATACATTATTACCATACTGCGGAAGAAAACCCATACATTCAAGCATTTAGCATGTTCATCATTTTCATTAAATAACAAATATAATTTGCAGAGATGAAATAGTCAAGAATACTTATATTATGAACAAACTCGTCCCGCAACCAGCTATGTTGCTGCAACGTTCCACCCAACCATAGGCTAGTGTGCTCCTTAATCTCTCAGCAACACTACCACCCCTGAGCTAGGCATGATTCCCACAAGTAATAAGGAAACTAAGTAGGCTCACAAATAGCCAAGGATACCACAAAATTCAGCCAAGCCAACACATTTGGGTTTATCAGGCTATCGGGGAGATGGGAAAAGATGACAACTAAGATGGTGAGCTCACTGAAGAGATAAGGACACCTGCACAAAAACTAGCCTAACTTCTAGGACACCCACATACACCCAACACAAGGAATCAGTCCCTTCTCTGCTACATAGTCCCTTAGGCCCTGACTTCCCTTCCAGTGCTATTCAGGGGGTCTGGAGAAGAAATCCAGCCCTCTAGCTCTATCTACGAGGCTCCCAAACACACTAGGTTTATCAAGTAGACCAAACCTTCATTCCCACTCCAAAACCATTCAAAGACCAACCACTGCATACACACAGCAAAATCGGGCAATTCTCAGCCCTGGGGAAGAAAAAGGGGAAACATCATTGTAGCCAAAATGGTGATACCCAGCTTAGACCGAGAAAGATAATTCAGAGTTGTTCTTGGCCCTAACATGGCCAAAAAAACTCACCAACAACCCATACTCATGGGAAAACATCAACCACGATTCCTCCACTAAAAACAATGGGAAAGACACAGTCCGATCGGGAAAGGAATCAGATGAAACAGAATTTCAACGTGGAGATGGATTTGTATACCTAGACCCACAAAATATGCAAAATGACTACACACAACAAAATCCAAAAAATGATATTTACACATAGCAAAATCGTGAGGGTAAGTAAGCTCTCCCAGTTCTCTGCATGAGGAAAATCCCAAAACTTGTGCGTGAGGAGAGAAAATAGTCGTCCCTGTGTGAGAATGGAAAAATGGAAGAATGGGGTTGTTCCTTCTCCTCCTTTCCATGTGAGGATGAATGAGCTCCCTGGTGGAGTGTGCATGTGGGAAAGAACTGACAGTCCTGCCACACATGACTGTCCATGCAATAACTTCCACAACTAACATCAAAGAATTTAATTTGGTAGTTGAATGAGACAAGGAAAGGTGAGTAAGACAAAAGATGGGTGACAACTAAATGGGTTTATCCATTGACACTTGGTTTTTCCCCATTGGACCCAAAGGTCAAATAATTCCCCCTCCCTATCCCTAGGAAAATAATCCACTTTTCATTATGGTTGCATTGACATTGCCGGTTGGGGTATTTTTAATTAAAATGCATGCTTACATGATGCTCAAAATTAATATGTGCCGGATACCATGATATACCATCGGCAACAATTTTAATCGTCGGAACATAAAACAATTAAGTCGATGGTGGGGATTTTTCCTTTATCTTCAAACCATGATTAATTACAATATATACATGATATACATTTTTAATGCAAACGAGGTCAAAACCAGGGTGTTACATTCCCCTCCCCCTTCAACAGCACTATCCTTAGTGCTTTACAAAATTGAACAAAATGCTACACTGGTATCACCTCAGTGTTCTGCATAATTGAACAAAAATGGATGTGCCAATCGCATGGCATTCTCCAGCTCCCACGTAGTCTCTTCAGGACCGTAGTGCTCCCATTGCACCTTTACCTACCCTATGGCTCAGTTCCGGAGCATTGCGACCTTCCTGTCGAAGATGCGCATTGGCTTGATTTGGAATTCTCCCTTGGGTTCCACCTAAATCACATCCCAATTTATCACATGGTTAGTATCATGTACATATTTCTTAAGCAAAGAAACATGAAAAACATTATGAGCTCTAGTGATAGCAGGTAATGCAAGTCTATATGCAGCTAGCCCTATTCTTTCGAGCACATCAAACGACCCACAATATTTAGGTGACAACTTGGCACAACTTCCAAGCTTCAAGGAACTCTTCTTTTCCCTCACTTTGAGGTAGACATGATCCCCAACACTGAACTCTCTTTTCACCCTATGCTTATCTGCGTAGCTTTTTTGTCTGTCATGGGCTGCTTTTAGATTCTGCCTAATCTTTACAACCTCTTGCTCCATCTCCTTGAGCAATTCTGGACCAAGAACAACCTTGTTCACTGTATTATCCCAAGTCACTTGTGTCCTACACCTCCTACCATACAAAGCTTCATATGGATTCATCCCCAAGGATGATTGTTGTCCATTGTGTTGAGGCCTGAAAAATCGTAGGCGGCAATAGTAAGGGATTCTCCCCAATCAATGTTCCCAACTAGCCCGTTGACTATTTGGTATAGGGAATCCATCTGGCTTGCTGTCCGGCTATCGTAGGTCAAGTAACAAAACAAAGGCTTTACCGGTTGCGGCCCGGTCCACCGAGTTTTTGTGTTTTGACTTAAGATATGAAATGCAAGTGCCTAACTAAATGTAGGGTGATAAAGATGCAGGGAGCGGTCACAATGTGATGCACAGGTTCTTACCTCTCGTCTTATACTCGCAAGCAACCAAATCACATACAATAAGAATTAAACTAGCTATCTAATCTATCCCTAGGGAGTAGAATTAGCATTTAATGGTGAGTAATACACTTGTACGTGCGTAATGAAGAATTACAGATAGTTGATACTTCATTCAAGACACATGAACAATTACAGATATTCAAATAACCAGATAGCCGATCATTTTATAAGCAACATTTCTTACTCACAGTGGAAGAAATCCTGAGGATACTGAAGAATATTTAACAAAAACATAGGTTCAGGAAATTAAACATTCTCACAGTAAATGAAACATGGCTGAAAACGAAATAGTTCCTCTTTAGCATTATTCCTTGAGTTGCATTTATACATTCCACATTTCACTCTCTCCAGCAGGCAAACTTGCAGTTTTTCTTTGCAAAACGAAATAGTTCCTCTTACAAGTAAACATTACAAAATTCTCAAGGGAAAAAGCCCTCTCTCCTTCCTACTTTCGAATATTTAAGTTACAACCGTCGACCCTTCGGGATTCCCCCGACTTGTGACTTTCTAGTTCCCCAGACGTTTCCGGTCCTCCATCTTTCAGCGCCCATTCATGATTGGCTGGGTAACTGCCGGGTCTTTCAGAACTCTGTGTTTGCTGTTAAACCGTTCGTATTCCTCCACGCCATGTCATTTTGACTGATCTCCCGCATTCTCCTGCAATTGATCGACAAGCATCATTCACTGGGATGATGTTATAAACAACATAGCAAGATTTACTCATGAAACAACCATCTCGCAAGGAAATCACCAGGCGCCGATACCACTACCTCGACCATGATGGGAGAGTTACTGGTGGTTCAACAATATTTATGTCGGAAGAGCAGACCAGTCCGCAGGAGGGAAAAACCATTAATCGGACGTCGGACGAATAGTACATCGGAGGCTAAACGGTTGCTTCATCCGAAATGGTGGACGAGAAAAAGGCTAAAGACAAGTGATGAGGGTAGGAGGAGGCTTAGTCGGATGTCGACAGACATTAGAATCGGAAGCTAAAGGGTTCTCCCAGCCGCAACGGCGGACGAGTCAGGGCTATGGGCAAGCGGTTGAAGGTTAATACGAATCGGCCGTCGGGGGATTTAGACTTCGGACACTCTCTAGCTCTTCCCAGCCACAACGGCGGAAAGGTAAAGGCTCTGGAAAAGTGATTAAAGACGCAACAAATCAGACGTCGGCACGATTTGACTTTGGATGGAAAAACAACTTCAGAAGCCGCAACGACGGATGGGACAAAGGTTAAAACTTTCTATTAAGACAAGAAAAACTCCTGATCCAACGAAAAAAACTAAGTGTTTCAGTCAGCCATGAACATTCAACGAGGGACAACGAACTGTCATCCCTCCGTAACGGAAACCACAGTATATTCAACTGGTTTGATCCACCCGCAAAACAGAAATAAAAAGTTACGGCTCACCATAAACTTCATCGCAATCAGAAACTGAGCCTTGGTCAAGAATAGAGCTTTGTAGTCATTAAAAAATAAAACATAGATCAACACTCAACATAATTTCAACGATAAAAAAAAAATCACGAGGAGGGTCCCGAATTAAAAAAAAAAAAAAAATTTGGGAGAAAAGTTGCGGCAGCAACAACTGGCAATTACCTGGTGAACCTAGAACTCTGGGTGATTTTTGTTTGAGTGACAGACTGTTTAACAATAAATGCATCCTTTTGAATTCTTCCAGCTATCCGAATTTCTCAAATGACTGAAGTGTGTACCTTAATCATTGATGCTAGTCCAATTTGGGGAAAGTGGAAACCGAGACCTTCAGATCCAGATAACTCTGTTGAGGCCAAAGAATGAGTTTCATTATTACCTCTGCCTTCAGGTAGCTAACAGCGTGGAGACCATAGGATTGTAGTAGATAGTAAACAACAATATTCGTTTGTTCCTCGTTCCCATGCCATTTTACACTTGTGTGCTTTTGGACTTTCGTCCCTTTCATGTGAGTCCTTGTGTACGCCTTTCTTACTGAATTTTAATTCAGGATTCTCTATCCCATAGTGTCCTTTTGTTTGAGTGGTATACTTCAAGTTTCAGCTCACGGACGGAGAGGATCTTTTGGTGATTTAGTACTTATGATTCAGTACCCGCTTTGATTCATGATGCTTTCATAGAAGCTTTGACTCTTTATTTGCCTTTTGGCATTTGTTTCTTGGCATGGGATCATTTATGTTTAATACACTGTTCACCTTGCTTCTTTCCATGGGTCCTTTGCTGTTGCTCCTTAGAACATTTTAAATGTGACATGGATGGAGCCCCGACATACTACTCCAGACTCCTCGAATCCGGTTTATTTCACAGGGGTTAAGTAGGACTTCAATGCACACATAATTTTATTCGAGAAAACTGTTAGGCTGGAAGCATTCATTTAGCAATACACAGGCTGGCACTCAACATATTTGCTATTCCCAGAAAAGATCTTAATATCCTCCAATAACCGCAAGTTCGTCCCCCTTATTGAAAATCAACAACTCAAATTTAAACCAAAAGAAAACATGACTCGAAAACAAACAAACAGCTTATTTATATACACGACAGAAAAACTCGAGGGAAAATCAAGAAAAATAAGGCTTGAGAACCAAACCATTTACTAGTAAGTTCTCCTCCCATCCTTGTAAATCTTGCAGCTTATAAGTAGCAGGGCTAAGTTTTGCTGAGATTTGAAACGGGCCTACCCACAACTGCTGGAACTTAGTATGCTTTCCCTTCTCATCATGGGGATGATCCCACTTGAGAACTAGGTCTCCTACTTCCAAGTCCTTTTTCCCAGCTTTATGTTTGTCAAACCATCTTTTTACTACATCCTGCTGTTGCTTAAAACGTTCTTTGGCCTTGGATCTGGCCTCCTCTGCCTTTAGGAGATTATATATTCTCATTTGTAAAACTTCACTCTCCAACCCACTAGACTCTTAAGCTAAAATGGAAGATGGTAGCATGATATTGGGAGGCAGGATGGCTTCCTTACCGTACACAAGGGTATAGGGTGACACTCCTATTGCAGACTTGGGGGTGACCCTGTTAGCCCACAGGGCATTGGGTAAGGCTGAGTGCCAACTTCTCTGCTTTTCAATTACAGTCTTCTTCAGAATTCTAATGAGGTTTTTATTAGAGGATTAAGCCAGGCCATTCCCTTGCGGATAGTAGTTAGAAAAATAATGTAATTTTATCCCTTTATCATGAGCAAATGTAGTCAATTTAATTGATGAAAAGTATTTAGCATTATCAAAAACTAACGAAATTGGAACTCCAAACCTGGTCATGATATGATATTGTAGAAAGCTAATGACTTCGTCTTCGTTTATCTTGCGCAGTGGGATAGCTTCGACCCAGCGAGTGAAATAGTCAGTCGCAGTAAGAATGTACTTGTGCAGCAGGGAAGAATTCAGTTTTATCTCTCCAATAATGTCTAGCCCCCATTGCTCAAATGGTTCTGTGATCATCACAGGATTTAGGGGCGCTGCTGCTTTAGGCTGTCTTCCCCCACACCTTTGGCAAATATCACATTTCCTGACATGTGCATGTGCATCCTTGAAGAGTGTGGGCCAATAGTAACCGGCTCTAAGGATTTTGTGGGATGTAGTGTCGCCTGAATAATGTCCCCCAGCCGGACCATCATGTAATTCTGCCATTACTTTCTTTGCGTCCTCCTTTTCTAAACATCTGAGGAGAACCCCATCATAATTCTTTCTGAATAATACTCCTTCAACAAATTGATAGGAGGCCTATTTGAGACGCAGAGCTCTTCTTTGTTTGGAATTCCAATGTTTTGGCAACAGCCTTGACTGTAAGTAATGCACAAGGTCTCTATACCAAGACTCAGGAGCTGTAAACAGAGGACATACATCCATCACATGCAACTCGGCTTCATCTTCCCATGCTTGTTCTTCGTTGTTCCTTCTTTCAATCATCAACTTGCATAGCCCTTGACCTTTCACTATAGAGGCTGGCTTGAATTCAAGGTCGTATTCTTGAAGAGCTGTTACCCAGTTGCCCCTTCTTTCTCCTAATTCTTTCTGAATGAGAAGGGATCTTACAGCTGGGTAAAGGACTATTACCTTGGTTCGATTTTTTAATATATAAGGCCTGAATTGCTTCACTACCTTAAATACTGTGTAAGCTTGCTTATCAATGGATGGGTAGTTTAATTCAGCCCCTTGTATTCCAGTGCTCATAAAAGAGATTGGGAATTCATCACCCCCATCTTCCTTTTGCGTAAGCACAGCTGCCAATGAATCATCGGATGCAAATGTATACATAATAAAGTCTTTACCAAAGTCTGGACTTTTCATGGAGGGTGCATGTGCAAAATCAGTCTTGATTTTGCTGAAAGCATTCTTTTCCATTTCGGTCCACTTAAACTGTGCATTTTGCTTGACCATCTGCTGCAGTGGCTTAACAGTCTGGGAAAAATTAGGCACAAACCTTCGTATGAAATTTATTGTTCCCATGAAAGATTGCATTCCCTTTTTATTATGGGGCATAGGGATTTGTTCAATGGCCTTAATTATTTCTCGGTCTATAGATATACCTCTCTTTGAAACTATATGCCCCAGTAACTTGCCTTCTGTGAGCGCAAAAATGTACTTCTTAGGATTGAGGAAAATGCCATATTTCTGGCAGCGTTCAAAAATTTGCTTCAGGTGGAACGTGTGCTCCCCTCTTTTCTTTGAAAATATTGTGATGTCATCAAGTTACACCACAACACTTCGTCCAATCAGCCCATGGAAAGCTATGTCCATAGCACTCTGAAATGTCGCTCCAGCGTTAATCAGTCCAAAAGGCATCCTTCTGTAGGCGAAGGTTCCCCATTTAGTCCTGAAGGTTGTCTTTAATCTGTCTTCCTCGGCTAGTAGCACTTGATTATAGCCAGAGAAACCATCTAATAATGAAAACAACTCAGAACCAGAGACCATCTGTAGCAATTGCCCCATGGGAGGCACCAGATAGTTGTCTTTATCTGAGGCATGGTTTAGGTTTCTGAAGTCCACGCATAGTCTGATTTCTCCCGACTTTTTTCTGACTGGTACCAAGTTTGATACCCACTCAGACTGTCTGACTTTAAAGATGATTCTAGCATCTAGTAATTTCTTTACCTCACTCTGGATCAGCGGTTCTAGCTTTGGATGCATTTTCCTCAAGGGCTGCTGATATGGCTTGAATCCGGCCTTGATGGGGATGACATGTTTTATGATGCTGGTATCATATGTTTTCAGATCTCCATACGTCCAGGTGAATACGTCCTTGTATTGTTTAAACAAACTGACGAACCTATCTCTTTTGGTTGGTGAGCAGCATTTGCCGAGATTTACGAACTTAGGATTCACTTTATCTCCCAAATTTATCAGCTCAAACTGCAGAGTCGAGCTGTGAGTCTTTACATTGGCTGGTCGCTTAAACTTTTCATTTAGATCGAACATCTTTTCTAGCGTCCTGACTCCTTTAGGAATGAAATTGTCATATTTCATCTCATCTTGATGTTCTTCATCATCTATGATTGCTCCTTTAAACACCTCTTCATTTGTCAAACATTCTATTATTTGCTGATCATCATCAAACACCCACAAATTGGTGATCATATCTGGCACAGAAGGCCTGAAAATAAGTTCAACGGAACATCTGTTATTAGTGGGTACGAGTTTAGCGGTAGATGTGGCCAATAGATCAGCAGCCGCATTTCTTATTCTTGGAATTGAAGTAATGTTAAAAGCATTAAAGTGTTTCAGCAGATCCCATACCTCATTTTGGTAAGCTTTCAAGTGAGGAGAAATACAGTGGATTTGATTCTGGATTTGTTTCACAATAATTTCAGAATCCCCAAAAACTTTCAAATTACTTACCTTCAATTCAAGCGCTTTCTTGAGTCCCTGCACCAGTGCTTTGTACTCAGCTGTATTATTAGTACATTCAAACTCTAATCTACAGGAAAGAAAATGTTTATTCTTCTGTGGGTCAATCAGGACACAACCGGCCCCTGACCCTTCTAATGTCTTAGATCCATCAAAAAACAAAGTCCAAAAAACATTATCTACTAAATGTGAATCTATTCCTACTGCTAAACCTACTATGTTACAATCAATCTCATCATCCAGAGAAAATTGAAGGAGATCAGGCTAGGTGTCAGATGTGTCACTGGCCTCTTCCGCTTGATAATTTCCTGGTTCCAATTCGAGAAAATAGTTGCCCAACACAGAATTGACTGATACATTCTTCTCATTCAGCTGAGTAACATTGTACTTCATGTGAGGCTCTCTTAAAATTTTAATCTGGTTTGGACTCCCCTTGTATGGAAACCACAGATGTGACCAATCTGAGGCAAAATCTCCATTTAATTTAGCTGACCAATCTCTGCTCAGGACCAGACCGTAAGCGTCTGGTATGTCAACCACCACGATATTAATGACTTGGCATACTTTTTCATTGGATGCCAGATGGATTAGGACGTCTTCCATTTGACCCATTACCTTCACGTCTATCCTATCTAATTGAACCACCCTCCACGTGGTTGGCTTAGGCTGCCCATTTATTTTCTTACATACTGATATGGGCATGACATTTATTGATGCCCCTGAGTCTACCAAACAATTCTGCACGTTATGATTAAAAATTTCAAATGTTAGGAGAAAAGGTGGATGTTTACATTTAGACTCACCTCCAACGCTGGTTTCTCCAATTTCTTCTTCGCTCTGAGGTTGATTATCAGTAGGCGGCTTCTCATCCGATTCCTCAAGTGCTTTCAGTAATATTTCTTTCTGTTGAGGCACTTTACACATCTCAAATAGTGGGACGTTTGCTTTTATCCTTTTTAAATCTTCCACGATGTCATAATTCATCTACAGTTCAGTAGAGTTATATTTATCAGCATTCACCTTTTCTTCGTTTGGCTTGGGCGGTGTTCTGTTCTGCTCAGGATCTTGGCTAGTAATAGTAAATTCAGGAATTATATCAGTCACGGGTTTATGTTGGAATTTCTTCTTAACGTTTCTCTGCAGCCTCTTGATCTTTGGGAGCATCAGCCTATCATCTTTAACCGTCCCTTGACTTCTTGTTGTTACGTTGGCATCCACAACTTCCTTGTATCCTTGACTCCTTTCCTCTTCAGCATCGAACAAAACAACAGAGTCCCATACAGCCATGGTTTCCTCCTCCTGCTCTTTAGTAGTAGTAGCAGAAGAATTCTCTTTTCTTTCTTCATCGCCTTCCTCTGTTAATATTGAATCCAACATTTGATTCATGACTAGTGTCATTGAATTTATCCATTGCGGACAATTCTTTTCGGAGTGAGGCTGCTGGTGAAAAGTGCAGAAATTTT
The DNA here is from genome assembly GCA_001517045.1 of Pseudotsuga menziesii. Lineage (NCBI taxonomy): Eukaryota > Viridiplantae > Streptophyta > Pinopsida > Pinales > Pinaceae > Pseudotsuga > Pseudotsuga menziesii. Next base: position 127,067 of record LPNX010082536.1, on the reverse strand, counting down.
CCATCCCTATCTCTGTCAGATTCATAGACGCAGTATTGTGAGGAGGAGGTTGGGACTGATTGTTTTCCTCCCTTTTCTTATAATAATGCCTGTATAACTTCTGTGTTTCCTTCTCTTTCTCTAAGTCTATGATCTTATTAGACAGCTTTTGCATCATTTTGGCCATACTTTCATAATCTGGTGATTTCTCCTCTTTAGGCTTAGTGAACAATAAAGTTTTCCTTCTCTCTCCTGATTGTTCGGGGTAATCTTCAATACTCTCTCTTTCATCCTCCACCACTTCTGCTTCTTCATAGGTTTCTGTCAGAGTAGGCTTGGCCCTACCTTTCGCAAACATGGCCAGATTAGGACCCAAAGCTGAAGTATAGTACTTAATCAGTACTTTGTCTGAAGGCTTATCTATTTCAGAAAAGTTCTTAAGATATGTTGCGAACCTTTGTGTGAAACTGTGTACTTTTTCCTATTTCTCTTTCTTCAGTGCACATAGTCCTTTCATAAGGGCTGCGTGAGTCTTTTGAACTGCATACTTACTTCTGAAAATTCTCTCGAAAGTATCCCAATCTGGGATAGAATTAGCAGGCAACCCAAAGTACCAAGATGCAGCATCTCCTTTGAGGGTATGCGGGAAAAGTCTGCACACTACATCTTCATGTTCCCCAGCCTTCAGACCTTCTATTTCCAAGTAGAAACTTTGTAGGTGATCATCCACTAGGATCTTCTCATTGGGGTCAAATTTAGGCAGTAATTTCTCAAAGGCTTGAGGTAGGTCATGCAAAGGGGGAGTCAGGTTTAGGGGTGACCTGGCTTTCCATACAGGTGGTGGATTCGGTGGATTGGGAGGAGGTTGGTTGGCGTTAACACCGGCCATGAGTTGAGGTGGAGAGTGAGGAGGTGAACCAATAGGGGTGTGAACAGGAGAAATGTAAGGGGTTTATGGGCCTTCTTGATTCAAAGGTAGCTCAACTCCTTGCAAAGCAATCTCTACAAGTTCTTCCCAGTCTCTAACCAACAATGAATCTTCTGCTATAGGACGGTCTTTCTTCTTGTACTCTCTTCTAGGTAAGTCAGGGATAATTGGAAACCCTTCAAGCTTCTTGACGTATTCCCGGGTGTGTCTTCTTAGGTCGTTAACTACTTCGTTACCAACAACATATAGATGTTCTCTGTTTTCTTCTTCCGGAATTGGATTACGCGGTCCACTACTTTCAGAACTGTAACCAGCGGAATAATCTCAGGAAAATGGGTTTCCTCAGCCAGCCATGCACTAGCGGCCCTCCTTCTAGCGCCAAAACTGTTGAGGCCTAAAAAATCGTAGGCGACAACAGTAAGGGATTCTCCCCAATCAATGTTCCCAACTAGCTCGTTGACTGTTTGGTATAGGGAATCTGTCCGGTTTGTGGTCCGGCTACCGTAGGTCAAGTAACAAAACAAAGGCTTTATCGGTTGCGGTCCGGTCCACTGAATTTTTGTGTTTTGACTTAAGATATGAAATGCAAGTGCCTAACTAAATGCAGGGTGATAAAGATGCAGGGAGCGGTCACAATGTGATGCGCAGGTTCTTACCTCTCGTCTTATACTCGCAAGCAACCAAATCACATACAATAAGAATTAAACTAGCTATCTAAGCTATCCCTAGGGAGCAGAATTAGCATTTAATGGTGAGTAATACACTTGTACGTGTGTAATGAAGAATTACAGATAGCTAATACTTCATTCAAGACACATGAACAATTACAGATATTCAAATAACCAGATAGCCGATCATTTTATAAGGAACATTGCTTACTCATAGTGGAAGAAATCCTGAAGATACTGAAGAATATTTAACAAAAACATAGGTTCAGGAAATTAAAAATTCTCACAGTAAATGAAACATGGCTGAAAACGAAATAGTTCCTCTTCAACATTATTCCTTGAGTTGCATTTATACATTCCACATTTCACTCTCTCCAGCAGGCAAACTTGTAGTTTTTCTTTGCAAAACGAAATAGTTCCTCTTACAAGTAAACATTACAAAATTCTCCAGGGAAAAGGCCCTCTCTCCTTCCTACTTTCGAATATTTAAGTTACAACCGCTGACCCTTCGGGCTCCCCCCGACTTGTGACTTTCCAGTTCCCCAGACGTTTCCGGTCGTCCATCTTTCAATGCCCATTCATGATTGGCTGGGTAACTACCGGGTCTTTTAGAACTCCGCGTTTGCTATTAAACTATCTGTATTCCTCCACGCCATGTCATTTTGACTGATCTCCCGCGTTCTCCTACAATTGATTGACAAGCATCATTCATTGGGATGACGTTATAAACAACATAGCAAGATTTACTCATGAAACAACCATCTCGCAAGGAAATCACCAGGCACCAATACCACTACCTCGACCATGACGGGAGACTTACTGGTGGTTCAACAATATTTACGTCGGAAGAGCGGACCAGTCCGCGGGAGGGAAAAACCATTAATCGGACATCGAACGAATAGTACATCGGAGGCTAAACGGTTGCTTCATCCAAAATGGTGGACGAGAAAAAGGCTAAAGACAAGCGATGAGGCCAGGAGGAGGCTTAGTCGGATGTCGGCAGACATTAGAATCGGAAGCTAAAGGGTTCTCCCAGCTGCAACGGTGGACGAGTCAGGGCTACGTGCAAGCGGTTGAAGGTTAATACGAATCAACTGTCGGGGGATTTAGACTTTGGATGCTCTCTAGCTCTTCCCAGCCACAACGGCAGAAAGGTAAAGGCTCTGGACAAGCGATTAAAGACACAACGAATCGGACGTCGGAACGATTTGACTTCGGATGGAAAAACAACTTTAGAAGCCGCAATGGCGGACGGGACAAAGGTTAAAACTTCGGATTAAGACAAGAAAAGCTCCTGATCCAATGAAAAAAACTAAGTGTTTCAGTCAGCCATGAACATTCAACGAGGGACAGCGAACTGTCATCCCTTTGTAATGGCGACCACAGTATAGTCAACTGGTTTGATCCACCTGCAAAACAGAAATAAAAAGTTACTGCTCACCATAAACTTCATCGCAATCAGAAACTGAGCCTTGGTCAAGAATTGAGCTTTGTAGTCATTAAAAAATAAAACAAAGATCAACACTCAACAAAATTTCGACGATCAAAACAAAATCATGAGGAGGGTCCCGAATTTATAAAAAAAAAAAATTGGGAGAAAAGTTGCGGCAGCAACACATTGTTATAAGAAAACTCTACCAAGTGTAAGTAATCTTCGCACTTGGTTGGTTTATCCATCGCATACATGCAAAGCATGTCATCACGCACTTGGTTAACTCTCTCTGTCTGCTCATCAGTTTGAGGATGGTATGCAGTGCTGAAGTTTAGCGTTGTACCCAAATCTGCAAACAACCCCTTACAAAAATTGGAAGTGAACTTGACATCTCTTTTAGAGACTATTATCTTAGGCAATCCATGCAATTTGAAAATATCCTTCATGAAGATTTTTGCAATGTCATAAGTCTTATGCGTATACTTAACTAGTATAAAATGTGATGCCTTTGTCAACTTGTCCACCATAGCCATGATGGAATCATGTTGTATCCAAGTCATTGGCAATCCTGTAATAAAATCCATGGAAATAACTTCCCATTTCCATTCTAAAACTGGAAAAGGCTGCAACAAACCTGAGGGGTGTTGATGCTCAACCTTTAGTTGCTGACATTTCATGCACCTTGAAATATATTCAGCCATGTCCTTTTTCATTCCTGGCCAAAAGTACTACTTTCTAGCTGTAGCAATTGTCTTCTAATATCTTGGGTGACCAGAATATAGAGCTTGATGGATTTCATCCATAATGACTCTCCTCAACTCTGCTACACTTGGAATATAAATTCTACCTTTATAAGCAAGAAGTCCATCTTCTTCCAATTTATATCCCTCATACCTCTTCTCAAGACTTTGCTATTGCAATTTGTCTTTTACCCGCACATAAATTTCATCTTTAGCAGTATGAATAACAATCTACTACCTCAAATCTGATTGGCAAATACTAAGTGATGCCACATGCATTTCCTGCACCTTCCTGTTGAGTGCATCAGCTACCTTATTCTCTTTTCCTTTTATGTGTTTGATTTCGAAGTCAAACTCACATAAAAAATCTAGCCATCTTGCTTTCCTAGCATTCAAAGTAGGCTAATCAAGCAAATACTTCAGACCACAATGGTATATTCTTAACTCAAATCTTCTGCCCATCAAGTAATGCCTCCATATATTGAGAGCATGTACTATGGCTGCAAGTTCTAGATCATGAGTGGCATAGTTATTCTCATGTTCCTTCAACTTTCTTGACTCATAACATATCATGTGGTTGTCTTGCATAAGGACTCATCCAAGCCCTTGTCCGAATGCATCGGTACACAACACAAAATCTTTCTCTGGGTCTGCAACTTTCAATACTGGTGCACTGGTGAGAAGATTCTTCAATTGCTGGAAGCTTTCTTCACACCTTGATTTCCATTCAAACTTTATCCCCTTCTTTTGCAAAGAAGTGATGGCATGTGCAACTTTGGAGAATCCTTCAATGAATCTCCTATAGTATCCTACAAGTCCCATGAAAGATCTTACATCTGTCACATTTCTTGGAGTAGGCCAATTCATAATGGCTTCAATCTTTTCAAGGTCCACAGATATACCCTCTTCTGAGATAATGTGACCCAAATACTGAATTCTATCTCTATAGAAGTCACACTTGCTCAACTTTGCATAAAGCTGATGCTCCCTGAGAAATTGCAATGTCAATCTCAAATGCTCTTCATGCTCTTCCTCATTCTTAGTATAAATAATAATGTCATCAAGGAAAACAAGAACAAACTTGTCCAAATACCTGCAAAAGACACTATTCATAAGGCACATAAATGTAGCTGGTGCATTTGTGAGAGCAAATGGTACCACTACAAACTGATAATATCCATACCTTGTTTTTAAGGTTGTCTTATGAATGTATTCATCCTTGATTCTCACCTAATGGTAACCAGACCTCAAGTCAATCTTGGAAAATACCTTTTCTCCTCTCATTTGATCAAAGAGGTCATCAATCCTAGGAAAAGGGTATTTGTTCCTCACATTGACTTTGTTTAGCTATCTGTAATTAATACACAACCTGAGTGTACCATCTTTCTTCTTTACAAACATAACTGGTGCTCCCCAAGGAGACACACTCGACCTGATATACTTCTTCTCCAAAAATTCTTGCAGTTGCATCTTCAACTCTAGCATCTATGGTGTACTCATCCTGTAGGGTGTCTTGGACACTAGTGCTACTCCTAGCACTAGTTAAATTTTGAAATCAATGTCCCTCTTTGGAGGAAGCCCTGGAATCTCATCAGGGAACACATCCCTGAATTCCTGCAATACCTGAAAGTCCTCCAACCTAGGAGTTTCATCCTCTGTTGCCTCCAAAATATGAGTTGCATACAACCGGCAACCTTTCCTACAGAAATTCTTCAACTACATTGCTGAAACCTACCTTACTAAAATCACCTTTGGAATTCCTTTCACAACTTTTGGGTTCCCTTCTTCATCCATGCATTGAAAAGTCTTATTAACAGTCAAGATTTACCCTGTGAGCTTCTAACCAATCCATTCCAATGAGAAAATCATAGGAACCAAGTGGTAGAAAATTCAGATCTATACAAGTGACCAACCCATTCATAACCAATGGACATATCTTTACCACTTCAGTAACCTTTCTCTTAGTTCCAGTGGCTAGCTGAACTAACCAAGATTTTCTATGCTTTACCTTATTAAAAGCACAAATATCCACTACTCTAGGAGTAACATAACTATGAGTAGAACCAGGGTCGATCAAAATAGAAACAGATTTCTCAACAATCTTACTTGCAACTTCCACCACAGTTGACTGGTGATCTTCCTGGCAGTCCTCCAATGCTGCATAAATCCTAGGGATGGCCCTTGCTATTTGACCCACTATTTTTTCTTCTTGAATGTTATAAGCTAGCCTTGTACTCTCATTCTCGAGTGGACAATTCTTGCGCATGTGGGGTCCTCCACATTTCCAACATTGGAGTGGTCCTCTGTTCTGCTGTGGCTCTTTAGGATTTTCTCCCATCACTTTGGCTGGTCGCTTCTTAGCTTATGATGGTTGCTTCTGCTGATTCCTGAAGTTAGAAGGTTTGAAACCTTTCTTCCTTTGGTCAGAATTCTCATTCTTCTTGTCCTTCCATGTCTTATGATAATCAGGTTTACCTTTGCTTTTCTCATAGCAACACTTAGCCTTCCTTATTACTTTTTCAAGAGTTCTAGGTTCATAAAACTCAATTCTATCTTTGTAAGACTGAGGCAACCCACTTAGGAAACCTTGGATCTTCAATTTTTCATCTTTGATGTACCCGACATACCTCAATAGTTCTAGGAACTTATTTGCATACTCTTCCATGGTCTGTTGTCCCAATCTCAGCTCATGGAACTCCTTAATCTTGTCATCATAGTACCTGTCAGAGAGGTATTTCTGCTTGAAATACTTCTTGAACTGTTTCCACTTAAGTCTCCTTTCACTTATCCTCTTTACTTTCTTAAAGTGCTCCCACCAAATGGATGCCCTTCCATTCAGATTGAATATGGCAACCCTTGCCTTCATGTTTCCCAAATAATCCTAAACTTGGAAGTACTTGTTTATCCCAAGAATCCAAGCTTCAGCCTCTTGTCCAGTATTTACCTCACTGTAAAATGTAGAAGGTTTAGCCTTCTTAAATTCATCCCGAGAGAAATCCCTATGGTGCCTATTTCTCTTTCCCTTGCGAGAAGAAGAGCTTGAGTCCCCACTAGATTCTTGTGAGTCAAATTCTCTACTAGAAGTCCTTCTTCTTCTGGTACTGCTCTTACTACCTTTTGGTTTTACTGTAACCTATCCTGAGTTTATCTTTCTTTAAAAGTCTATCAAACTCTACAACATAGCAGCATTCAACTGATGCTACTCTTCCTAGGGTTTAATCAAGCTTCTCATGGTGGCTACAATATCTGGTGATGTCTCTTGGAATCTCCTTCCATTAGACTCTATGTCATCATTTCCAACTCCGAATGTTTCTCCCATGGCATCTCATGCACACTCCTAGGAATCCCGAGCATCATATTCGTCATGGGTTCTCATGGATGAACCACAACTTACCTTACCGAACCGCACTACCTAGAATATTGCCCTTGAAGGCGACTATGATTCTGCAAAATTTGTTAGTAACACAACTGTTAGCATCATATCATTTATACAAATCCGAATTACTTATCTTCTCTTGGAAAAATCATACAATGAAAACTTTGACCAAAATACATAATTTTCTTTCTCAAAGAACGACTGTCTTAAGGGGATGATGGGGATCAAGGGGGCTTGCCCCCTTGTGTAGGCAGGTCGAGGGAAGTGCCCTCGTTTTTTTTTTGTAAATATTTTATTTTCACGCAATCTAGCGCATAATATCGCTGCCATTTTTCTCCTTTTTAGAACCTGTAATTCTACTGAAAAACTGTTGAAATTTACTAAAAAATCCCACTGAAAAACTCATATTTTTCCATCCAATTAGATCCCTTCCCAACTAGTCATCTAATGTATCAGGTCACTCTTCCTCTATCTTCTGATGCCATATCGGGTCGATCTTCCTCTGTCATCCAATACCATATCAGGTTGATCTTCCTCTGTCTTCTGATGCACCGGCTCAATATTCCTCTGTCTTTCGACGCATCGGCTCGATCTTCCTCTGTTTTTCGATGCATCGGCTGATCGATCTTCTATTTTTTTCTGACACCTTGGATCGATCTTCTTTTCCTTTCCAATGCCTTAGATCAATCTTATTTTCTTTTCCAATGCCTTAGATCGATCTTCTTTTATTTTCTGACGCTTCGGCTGATCAATCTTCTATTCTTTTCTGAGATGCCTCGGACGGCTTCACCCAAGAGCCATCGAAAAACTTTTTCTGAGATTTCCTATACTTAGTAAAATGCGCGAATTTTTTCTCTCCTCTTCCTATCTCTTCTGCTGTGTCGTCTACCTTTCGGCGAGCCTTGCCAACACCTCGGCTATGCCTAGCCAAGACCTTTGGCTCCTCCCAACCGAGAACCTCGACTCCTCCTAGCCGAGACCTTCGGAAAAATTTCAAACATAGACAATTTTTCAAAATTTCTCTCCGCTTGGTTTCTTCCCCGACCCTTCAACCGACGAAGAAGACGCTACCGATGCTTGTATCTACCTGGGAAACTAGCCCCATGAACATACACATAAAAACTAAATGCTTTGAACTAAAACATGCATACATTATTACCATACAGCGGAAGAAAAACCATACATTCAAGCATTTAGCATGTTCATCATTTTCATTAAACAACAAATATAATTTGCAGAGATGAATAATTAAGAATACTTATCTTATGAACAAACTCGTCCCGCAACCAACTATGTCACTGCAATGTTTCACCCAACCATAGGCTAGTGTGCTCCTTAATCTCTCAGCAACACTTCCACCCCCAAGCTAGGCATGATTCCCACAAGCAATAAGGAAACTAAGCAGGCTCACACATAGCCAAGGATACCACAAAATTCAGCCAAGCCAACACAGTTGGGTTTATCAGGCTATCAGGGAGCTAGGAAAGCTGACTACTAAGTTGGTGGGATCATTGTAGAGCTAAGGACACCTGCACTAGAACTAGGCCAACTTCTAGGACACCCACACACACCCAAAACAAGGAATCAGTCCCTTCTCTGCTGCACAATCCCTCAGGCTCTAACTTCCCTTCCAGTTCTATTCAGGGGGTGTGGAGAAGAAATCTAGCCCTCTAGCTTTGTCTGTGAGGCTCCCAAACAAACCAATTTTATCAAGTAGACCAAACCTTCATTCCCACTCCAAAACCGTCCAAATACCAACCATTGCATACACACAGCAAAATCGGGCAATTATCATCACTAGGGAAGAAAAAGGGGAAACATCACTACAACCAAAATGGTGATACCCAGCTCAGACCGAGCAAGGAAATCCCATAGTTTTTCCTTTCCCTAACGTGGCCAAAAAAACTCAGAAACAACCAATACTCGTGGGGAGAACATCAACTATGATTCCTCCACTGAAAACAACAGGAAAGACATAGCCCGATCGAGAAAGGAATCAGACGTAATAGAATTTCAGCGTGGAGATGGATTCGTATACCAAGACCCACAAAATATGCAAAGTGACTACACATAGCAAAATCCAAAAAATGAGATTTACACATAGCAAAATCATGAGGGTAAGGCAGCTCTCCTAGTTCTCTGTGTGAGGAAAATCCCAAAACATGTACGTGAGGAGAGAAAATAGTCGTCCCTATGTGAGAATGGAAAAAATGGAAGAATGGGGTCATTCCTTCTCCTCCTGCCCACATGACGATGAACGAGCTCCCTGGTAGAGTGTGCGTGTGGGAAAGGAATGACAACCCTGCCACACACCATTGTCCATGCAATAACTTCCCCAACTAACATTAGAGGATTTAATTTGGTAGTTGAATGAGACAAGTAAAGGTGAGTAAGACAAAAGATGGGTCACAACTAAATGGGTTATCCATTGACACTTGGCTTTTCCCCATTGGCCCCAAAGGTCAAATAATTCCCCCTCCCTACCCTTAGGAAAATCATTCCCTTTTCATTATGGTTTCATTGACATTGTTGGTTGTGGGTATTTTCAATTAAAATTCATGCTTACATGATGCCCAAAATTAATATGTGCCGGATAGCACGATATACCATTGGAAACAATTTTAATCATTGGAACATAAAACAATTAAATTGATGGTGGGCCTTTTGCCTTTAGCTCCAAACCATGATTAATTACAATGTATACATGATATACATTTTTAATGCAAATAGGGTCAAAACTAGGGTGTTACACAACAAGCCTTGTCCTGGCTTACAAACCCACTTGGGTTAAATTGATCTAGGAAGACATAGTAATCCCCCTAGGATCAATAGGCCTCATCTGACTAACCCTTTTGGGGAAAAATGTCCTAGTCATACTTACCCTACTCTAGACTGAGCTACTCACTAATGCATCCTTCTTCCATGTACCTTCACTCCCTCTTTCGAGAGAGGTCCTTTCGGACTACACCAAGCTTGTCTCAAAAGTATTCAAACTTTACACGAGCCAGAGGTTAGTAAACACATCTGCCACTTGTTCTTCTATAGGAACATAGTTGAGATTTATAGCTCCTTTCTGAACCATATCTTGAATGAAGTGATATCTCACTTCAATATGTTTTGACTTATCATGAAAAACTGGATTTTCTGTCATCTTGATACAACTATTATTATCACAAAGGATATCGGTAACATCTATCTCTTCATCGAATAAACTTTCCAACATCTTTTGAAGCCATACTGCTTCACTAAAAGATGAACAAGCAACAATGTATTCTAGTTCTATTGTGCTAAGTGCAATATTGATATGCTTTCTACTGAACCATGAGATCATGCTTGATCCCAAACTAAATCAACAACCTAAGGTGCTCTTTCTGTGTTTAGCACTTACTGCTTAATCTGAGTCTCTGAACCCATGTAAATTGATCTCACTGTCTGATGTATATCTGATCCCACAATCTAAAGTTCCCTTTAGATACCTCATCACATGTTTTGCTCCTATTAGGTGAATATGCTTGGGATTCACCATGTACTGACTTAGTGTGTTTACAACAAAAAATATATCTGGTCTTGTATTGGTTAAGTACACCAGTGAGAAAATAATTTATCTAAAATTCCAAACCTCTTCAAAATTTCTATCGTATATTTTCCTTGGTTTAGAAAAATCTAATTTGGCGTTTCCCAAACTTCAAGACCTAGAAAGCAGTGCATCATTCCAAGGCCTTTCATCTCAAATTCTACAACAAGCTTCTTCTTGCATTCATTGATGGGATTATCTTCTCCTGTTAAGAATAAGTCATCCACATATAAAAGTAATATCATAATCCCATCATTCTCAACCTCATAGTAAAGGTTAGAATCTTCCTTACTCTTGGTAAACCCTAAACTCATCAGGAACCCATCCATTCTTCTGTACCATGCTCTGGATGCTTGTTTTATCCCATACAATGTTTTCTTCAGTTTGCATACATATGCTTCTTGATCATCAGGTTTGAAACCTTGCGGTTGTTCGATATACACTTCTTCTTCTATTAAGCCATTTAGAAAAGCTGTCTTTACATCCATTTGATGTAACTTCCATTTATTCTTGGTTGCCAAGGCAAGGGAAATTCTAATTGAAGTGTACCTAGCTACTGGAGCAAAGGTCTCTTCATAGTCAATTCCTTCATTTTTGGAGAATCCTCTAGCTACAAATATTTCCTTGTACTTTTCTATACTACCATCTGTGGAATGCTTTGTTTTGAAGATCCACTTTGAGGATACCACTGATTTGTCTTTTTTTCTTGGGACTATTTCCCACATATCAGTTTTTTATTATTGATTGGTATTCCGTGGACATTGCATCAACCCATTCCTTGTTCTTCATTGCTTCTTCAAAACAAGTTGGTTCTTTATCAACTAGATCACTCATCAAAGCTATATAACTCGGATATGACTTTAGATTATTTCTTTCTATAGTGGTTCCTTTCAGGACACCAAGTCTTTTTTATTTTTCAAATACATCACAAGCCTAGGAAGCCTTTATCTTTTGAGTAAACATTTCAATGGGAAATTATTCTGGTGACTAAGGTTCAGTCATATCATGATCCTCAGGTATCTGACTTTCTTCTTCATTCCTAACTGGTTTAGGATTCTCTAAAGCTTTGGGAGATTCATTTTCCTTTTCATATTCTCTATTTTTCTTTGACTTTCTAAAAGTTGTGTCTTCGTCAAATGTTACATCTCTTCTAATATCAATCTGACGGTATCCTGGGATATAGATCCGATAGGATTCTGACTGTTCACTATATCCTACAAACAATCCATTCTTTCCTGAAGGATATAGCATTATTCTTTTCTCCTTGGGAATATGAATATACACAGGGAAACCAAATATCTTTAGGTGACTTACCTCAGGATTTTCTCTGAAAAACATTTATTCTAGGGGTTTGTTCCCAAGGGCACTGTGGGAGATTCTGTTATGTACATGTACTGTTGTTCTGGATGCTTTTTCCCATAGGTACATTGGTATATCTTGATCATGTATCATAGCTTTTATTGTTTCTATGATAGATCTATTCTTTCTCTCTGCCACACCATTTTGTTCAGGATTGTAGGGAATGGTGATCTCCCTCTTAATCCCATCTTCCTTGAAGAAATCATTGAATTCATTTGATGTGAAATCTCCTACATTATCTGATCTTAAAATATTTATTTTCCTCTAAGAGAGTTTTTCTACTAGGTCATTAAATTATTTAAACCTTTCAAACACTTCATCCTTATTTCTCAAAAAATATATCCAAGTCTTGCGGGAGTATTCATCAATAAAAGAACCATAGTAAACATACCCGCTTAATGAAGTTGTTTTCATTGGCCTGCATATATCCGAATGGATAATATCTAAGATCCTTTTTTCTTTGTTGTCACTCTTTGGATATGGATTCTTAGTTTTCTTTCCTTGTGCACATCCTTTGCATACTCCTTCATGTTCTATCTGAATATATGGTAGACCAGTCACAACCTTGCTTACTATTGGTAGAGCTTTGAAATGAATATGAGAAACCCTTCTATGCCAAAGCTCACATGGATTTACTGTATTGGTTTCTAAATTTGAATATGCATGTCCCTTTAGTTTGTAGAGTCCTCCTTCTTCAATTCCAATTTACTACAGCATCTATGCTCTTTCCTTTTGACCATATGAGGAATTTTCCATCTATGAAAGAAACTCTCAATCCTCTCTCATCCAAACCTAAAATAGATAGGAGGTTCTTCTTTAGTCTAGGGACATATAGGACATCCTTTAGCTTCATGGATTTTCCAAAGCCCAACTTATAGGATTATCCCATTCCTTTAATGGGATATTGGGAGTCATTTGCAAGCATTACTTTGTGTAGTGAATATTTTTCCACAAGGAATGATAGTGAGTCCTTGTAACTTGTCATGTGCTTGGATGCACCACTGTCTACTAACCAGGTGTCATTTCCTGGTGAGACCGGTTCTGTTAGGGAAGAGATCAGTACATATTCTTCACTAGTTTCTTCATCTTTCTTTGCTTCCTATTCTACTTCTTGATCACTATCATCAGTAGCATGAGCTTGGAATCTTTTCATCTTTTTAACTCTTTCTGCTTTCATGGGACAGTTGATGGCAATGTGTCCCAACTTGTGACAAGTAAAGTAGTAATAATTTGAGAAGTCTTTCTTTGGTGTTTTGAACCCTTGAGTCTTATGAGGATGTTCGTGAATCTTAGTTTGGTACTTGCCTTTGGAATGGGTTGTCAAGGCTTGATATTCATTATCATTTAGCTACACTTCTCTAGATAAGATTCTTTCTTCTTCTTGGACACATTATTCCCATAGCTTTCTGAATTTAGTTACTTTCCTTCTTAAGCAAATTCCTCGGATAAAAGCTTCCCAATCTCTTGGAAGACCATTTAAGGCTGTCATCACAATTTCTTCTTCTTCTACTGTATCACCAATGGCTTCTAGTTGATATCTAATTTGAGCCTCTTTTGAAAGCTAAATTTGCGTAGTCTCTGAATTTTGAGTCCTTACACTTTTGAGGTGATTCCTCAGAGTCATTTTCCTATTGAGGTTTCTCCCTTCAAATAGACTAGAGAGGGCATCGAACATTTCTTTTGGAGTTTCCCTTGATGATACTTGAGGAATCAAGTTATCTTTAATGGAGTCAATTATGAACCTTTTGGCTATGATCATATCCTTCTTATGCTTGGACTTAGCTTCCTCCTCTTCTGGTTCTTTCACTTCATCCTTCACAAGTTTGTCTATATCATTCTCTTGCAAGATGACCATGATCTATACTTCCATGCTCTAAAGTTTTCATATCCTTTGAGCTTTTCATCTAGCTTGGTGTTATTAGTCATCTTCAATAGAATGAGAACTTCAAATGGAACAAGGAGGAAGAGTACTTACTTGGAGAAAACAATTTTTGGCTGACCTCCTTCTGGATGACCTAGGGTTTGATGTAGGAACCCTAATTTCGCAACTAGAAACTCTAATAGGGTTGATAGGTGGAAACGATGCACCTCCCTGAGGCGAGGTAGACTGTAACTTGCTTTTCCTGTGATTGATGATGGAGTCTCAGAAAAATTGAAACCCTAGTTTGTCCCGGCAGCAGGTGACAGGTCAAAAATTGAAACTTCTTGGATTCTGGATATGTCTTCACATAAAGATGCACTCTTCAAGGGCAAGTTGAGGGAGACCTCTTTCCTAGCTGATCTGTCGAGGGATTTGTTCAGAATGACAAACCCTAGTTTTGCAATGCCTCCTTTCATGTTGGCTCTGATAGCATGTTAATATTTATCAATTTTCTTAGATGATATCTTAAAACAAATTACTAGAAGATCACTGAAAGAACAGTATGCACAAGAAACATAAGAACACAAGAACACAAAGATTTTTCTCGGTGAAACCACAAGGGAGAAACCCCCACAAAACTTCCTCAGTTTAGATCTCGATCGGAGTAGTGTCAAACCCAGACAAGTGCTTCTAACTTATTTTTGGTGCACTAGTTCCTCCCTCTCTTGCAAAATTACTTGATTGAGTGAGTACAAATGAAGGGGAGCGCCTCCCTATTTATAATCTTTTATTGACTTGACCTCCAACTTGGTGGGGCTGACTTCACTAGATTTTAGGTCCAAATTTTCCAACTA
>LPNX010082536.1:29900-108193 GCA_001517045.1 Pseudotsuga menziesii | reverse complement strand
ATGAACATGAGTAATTTGTATTTTCTCTTTAAAATTCATACTTAGCCTTTAAAGCTTTCCATAAAAATGTTGTACATCCCTACTCTAATAACTAATAAAAATCCAGATCTTTGTTATAAATATTGTTTAATCATTCAATATCGTTCTAACTTTAATTTATGGCTCAATGAATTCAAGGTAGGTTGAATGAAATTCTTCAAGGATTTTATTCAATGTTGTGTACTAAAGAGACACATTTCTCTTTAATTCACATTGTTGATAGATGCAATGTATTATAGTCACAATTAAGTCCACAAACATGGATGATGTAGATTCACCTAAGTACATCATAGTGCATGGATTTCATCCCTACTAGTAAATGGTTGATTTGTTGATCATCTCTTGCAATGTGGCATGTTAATCACATATGACCCAATTTCTTTTAACTTCTAATTGAGTTATACCTATGACCCACAAAAAATGTTATTAGACATAGTGATGAACCTCAATCCCCTCCTATTCCAATAATCATTGGGGAATTCTCTTTATACATATCACCAAGCCTCCATCATTTCCTCCCATCATGTGTCTATTCACGATTATTTCTTTGGAAGCTCCTATTTATATGCCATAGACAAATTTTTGCTATATGTATAAAGGACTAAGAAACACATGGAGCCTATTGAATGGATCCTCTATTAGTTCTTCATGGACCATCCAAAATAATACCTCCAAAGTCTTTAACAAATGTAACACCCTTATTTAGTTAAGTGCTCCCTTTTTACTAGTTTGGGAGTATCCTAGTGATAGTTAAGTGGGGAGTGATTACTAATTTTTATTCCACTTAAGTTCATCATATAGCATCCTTAAGATTAAAAGAAAAACAATACCATTAAAATTTAGTTAAATCAATTTGTCTTGTTGGATGTGTGCTAAGTTCTATTGATGAACGAGGGAAACCAAATTTGAAAGATCAAATACTTGGGCCTCACATGCACAAAAAAAACAAGGGCTCTACACTCACAAAAAATTTGAACCTCGATGGTTTGCATGGTTGCACCTGTCCCAACCACTAAGCCACAATGCAAGAAATTATATGCACATCAAGGTTTCTCTTAGTTTTTCTATTATAATTCAATTTGATTAGGATCTTTATCTGAAATAATAACAAGAAAAACAAGATACATAAGATAGAGAAGATACACAAGACACAAAGATTTTCCTCAGGGAAACCATCAAGGATAAAACCCCGTAAACTTCCTCAGAATAGTTTCGTTACTAAGACAATTTATCACAAGATGAAAAAACCCGAGAATAAGAAGACTTCTACAACTCTCTCTCTCCTCCTTTGTCCTCTCTCTCACCTCATGCGAACTTGTGAGTGAGTGAGTGTGTGTATAAATGAGGGAGGGCGCCTCCCTATTTATACACATCAAGTGACTGACCTAAAACATGACTGGGATAACCTCTTAACCTAGCAGGGTTGAATTCACCTAGGGAGACTCAAAAATACATTTTATTATATTCATGTTGGGGACTATTGCCCCAACTTACAACGAAGGGTTTACCTCAATGAACATATACAATAATGACATCCCGAATGGAGGCAAAAATATCTTCGACAGGGGTACCAAAATATACAATGATAATATACATCAGAATATCTTCCAAACCTACAATTACAATAACACTCCCTCTTAACTAGGAAGGTATTCTCTCGCCACATTCATCAACACTTTGGTCAGGTCATCATTGTTGGATCATCATCATTGCTGCTGCTATAGTCTTCATGTTATCGATCATTGAATAATGACATTTGTCGGACCTATCTGTCATAGGAAGTTTCTACAGAGCCATTTCTATTTCATGCTAGGTGTAGGCCTAGTCCTCATCTAGGTACTCATCATATCCATGAGCAAGCCATCGCCTAGGTACATCCCAGGACCACACATTACATTTCCACTACAATCACCTACGTCTCCTATCGTCGTCTCATTGTATTCAGATCATCTCGTCATCACACACAAAGAGCATCCTAGATGCACACCACACAACCAACATACCACCTGTGTTCTGCCAGCATAGGAGCATGCCGAGACTCATTACGCCTCGAAGACAACATGCGTGTACCACTATGATAGAATTTCTTAGGAGCACACTACGTGCAATACATCTCTCCACGGTCATCCCAAGTTCTACCAACATAGGATCACACTAGGGATCATTACATCTTGAGGACAACCTATGTCTACCACTATGAGAGAATCACTTGGGCACATACGAAGAGCCTTATGACTAGTGGACCTCTCATTATCTCCAACATGGGAACACATAAGGATTGATTACATCTAGGGATAGCCTGCATACTACTCCCTAACTGATTACATCTAAGGACAACCTCAAGGACTCATTACATTGAAGGATAACTTGCATTCTATGCCAAGAATGATAACATCTAAGGATGACCTTCTAGGACTCATTACATATAGGGGAAACCTGCCTTCTATGCCAGGACTGATTACATATGAGGAAAATACAATAAGACTGATTACGTATCGAGACAACCTGTGTTCTATTCCAGGCCTAATTACATCTAGGAACAACCTGTATTTATTCCCATGTGAGATCTCATTCTATTGCATCTAGGTCTTCAGGTCTTCTCTTCATCTCTATCATGGGATCACGCTAGGGCTGATTACGTCTAGGGAAAACCTGCATCTACTACCATGCAAGAGCTCGTCACTCCCTCTTTCCAGGGACCTTGATCTAGATGAAACCAAGTCTCTCTATGAAGTACCAAGTCTCTCATCGACTATCTGCTTGTATGTCTCCACATACTAGAGCTTCACTACTCCTCTCTACACCATATCCTAGGTATAGTGATACTTAATCTCAATATGATTTGACTTGTCATAGAACATCATGTTCTTCAATAACTTCATGCAACTCTAGTTGTCGCAACAGATACAAGTCGTCTCTAACTCAAAATAAAACAAATAAAATTGTAGATTTCAAATCCATACTGCCTCACAAGTAGCTAAACATGCTTCAAAATAATCTACCTCGGCTGTACTCAGTTCCATGCAGGACTGCTTCTTGTTAAACCAGAATATCATACTAGATCGCAAACTGAAGCAACATCCCGAAGTTCTCTTCCTATTGGTGGTGCTTCCTTCCCAATCTGAATCAACATAAATGTGTGCAGGTTAATATTATGATTCACATCGTACTTGATCCCATAGTCAACTATACCCTTCAGGTATCTCAATACATGCTTTGCAGCAATCAGGTGAACATGTCTCCTATTTGTCAAGAATTAGCTTAGGGTGTTCACAACAAACCATATGTCTGGTCTCGTATTCTTCAAGTACATTAATGACCCAATCATTTGACAATACATCATGGCATCAATTGTATTTGATGAAGCATCAAACTATAACTTCAAGTTCATAGGTGTGGCGTAGCCTTGCAATCCAACATTCTAAATCTCTTCATAATATCCACTACATACTTTCCTTGACCAAGGAAAATACCATCCACACTTTTCCATAATCATTCCTAAGAAGTAGTGCATCATCCCTAGGTATTTCATCTCAAACTCAGCAGAAAGCTCCCTCTTTTCATCTACAATGAGTTTGTCCTCTCCTGTTAGAAACAAGTCATCAACATATAGTAGGAGAATCACCGATCTTTCGCCTTCAACCTTGAAGTAAAGGTTGGAATCTGATTTAATCTTGGTAAATCCTAAGCTCATTTGGAAGATGTCCATATTGGCATACCATGTCCTGAGTTCCTTTCTCAATCCATACAAGGATTTCTTCAATTCGACCACGAGTATGGATGTAATGTGTCTGAAATTTAAATTGCTTCTCCATGTACACTCCCTCTTCAACTACACCATTCAAGAATGTTATCTTGACATCCATTTAGTGTACCTTCCATTTCATTATTGCAGCCAATGCAAGTATAGATCTGATGGAAGTGTATATCGCTATGGGTGTAAATGTATCCTCGTAGTCTATGAGTTCTTTCTGGGAGAAGCCACGTGCCAAAATCCTTTCCTTGTGGTTTTCAATGCTACCATATGAAACATGCTTGATCTTGTATATCCACTTCGAAGTCACCACCAAATTTCCTTTCGGTCTTGAAACTATCTCCTAGACATCATTCTTCATAATCGACTGGTACTCCTTGATCATGGCATCCTTCTATTATTTATTTTATGCATCCTTTTCATAGTTGGAAGGTTCTTTATAAATTATGTCACATAGCAGGGCCACATATTTGTTGTATGGTTTAGGTCTTTTCATTTCTCTATGCATTCTATTTGGAGTGCCATACCTTTATGGATCTTGTATTAGCTCCCGTGCCCATGTTGGTTTTCTCTTGTGGGATTTCTTCTCATGAAGTGGTTCTACAGGATCTTGAGGTTCTGTCATGTCGTGATCTTCATGGTATTTTGGAATTGTTTCTTCCATTGTCATGTCTTGGACTCTAGTTGCTTCGGGTTCTTCTACCTCTTTAATAGGTATTTTTCTGGATCTGGAGTATGTTGAGTCTTCATGAAATGTTACGCCTCTATTGATGTCAATCTTATTAAATACTTGGAAGTATATTCAGTAGGATTTTGAAGTGTCTCTATATCCTACAAATATTCCCTTCCTTTCTAAAGGATTGAGCTTGGCCCTCTTTTCCTTTCGGATGTGAATGTACATTAGGAAGCCAAATATTCTGAGATGGCTCACTTCTGGTTTCTCTCCTGAGAAAACCTCTTAAGGAGTCTTGTTGTCGATTATTATGTGAGTAGTACATTTCTATACATATACAACTATCCTTGATGCTTATGCCCATAAGCGCAATGGAAGATATTGGTCCTGTAGCATTTCCTTTGCTACTTCCATTATTGTTCTGTTATTTCATTCTACAATGTCATTCTATTGAGGATTGTAGGGAGTTCCAACTCCCTCTTAATCCCAGATTCACTACAAAGTTCCTTAAATTATTCCAAGGTGAATTATCTGCCATTATCTGATCGCAAATTCTTGATATTCCTTTCAGTGTGATTTTTTACCCAGGATTTGAATTCCTTGAAGTTGTTGAATACTTCATTTTCCCCTTTCAAGAAATATATCCAAGTAGTATGAGAGAAATCATCTATAAAGGAAACATATTATACATACTTGCTTTGTGAGATTGATGACATGGGACCATATACATCTAAGTGGACTATCTCTAATATTCCTTTCCCTTTGATTTCACTAGTGGGAAATGTATTCTTTACGTTCTTTCCTTGTGCACATCCCTTGCAAATTACTTCATGTTTTGTCTAGATTTCTGGAAGTCCTGAAACCACTTTTCTTGCAATCGATAGTACTCTATAGTGCACATGTAAAATCCTTCTATGCCATAGTTCACTTGGTTCTATGGAGTCATGAACCAATGCTTGTTCAGGTTGTCCCTTTAACTTTTACAAGCCTCCCTCTTGCTCTCCAATTATTGTTGCATCATCTATTATCTTTCCTTTTGGCCATATTAGGACTTGTCCATCAAGGAATGCAACCCTTATCCCATTTGCATCTAGTGTAGAGATGGATAAAATATTATTATTCAATATTGGAACATGTAACACATCTTTCATCTTCAAGAATTTCCTGGAATATAGCTTGCAGGAATCTTCTCCACTTCCTTTTATGGGGTATTGATAATCATCCCCAAGTTTCACCTTCTAAAGTGATGAATGATTCTTTGTATCCTGTCATATATTTGGATGCCCCACTATCTCAAGGAAATCATTGCTTCCATGTGATATAATTCTCATGAGTGCTAAGATTAGGACATATTCTTCCTCACTTGAAGAATTAATTCTTTCTTCTCTAAATTTCTTTGTTGTTGGTTCATCAACTTCAGTGGCATGAGCATGATGTATTTTCTTGTTTGAATTATTGTTGAAGTATTTTAGAGCATCATACCACCTAGTACCATGGTCACATACCACCTAGGACACACCTTCATTTGTTCTTCACTAATTGTTGTATGGTCCAAACCTTGGTTATGTTGGTCTACTAAGGTATTTGGAGGTTTTGGACTAATTAATTCACCAAAGAACCCACATTTGATCATTCAAGAGGCTCATGCACCCTCATTAATGACATTTCAGTCGTTTTGACCAGATGCACCCATGCATTGTATTTGAGTGTTTTTGGATCTTTTAGACCATTAATTATTTCCTAGAGCCACTCCCACTCACCCATGTAGTCCAACAAACCTAGCCTACCATTTTTTATGTCCTAGCATGCTTCACCCATGTTCAAATGGCCATTCATGATAGTTGAAGTGGTTTAGCATCTCATTGGTCCACCCAGGGGGGTTTGAGGTCCAATCTAATCCTGTCACATGTATGCCTCCAATTTGCATCCAAAGGCTAAAGTTTTTCACCTATTGTAAGATAATCATGTTCAATACATATTTTCATGTTGGAAATTAATAGAAACTTCAGTTACTGTCACCATTTGTATGTGTTCATATTGCTCTTTTTGACCATTTTCTGCATAAATTGTGAAATTATTGAGTTGTGAGGATTTTGTTAGCTCCTAGATTTGGATGTGAATCATATTTTCACATGGTATTAGAGCTATTTGGATCTGCAAGTCGAATTCAAAGAGTTTGACTTGCAATCTAGGGCCTCCTCTAGAAAAAATTCGAGTGTTTGCATTGTAGGTAGTTCTAGTGTCTTTGTCACTCAATGTGCAAGAAGAAATGGATAAGGATAATGTATTTATTACCTCCTTCGATTATTTTGAATGGAATGTTGAAATGGTGATACAATTCAGGTCGAGAGGTCTATAGAGAATAACCCCCGGGACTGATAACAAGCCCAACTATGTTGTGAAAAAATCCAAGTATTTCAACAGATTGGATGAGGCATTCAGGATGCTTTGTCTCAGTATTTCAAGGGATATTTTATTTCATATAGAAAATATTATTACACCCAATGAATTCTGGCTTAATATCGAGTCATTGTTTGGGAATACTAATGAGATGAAAGGACACCAACTTGAAAATGAGTTGATCACATTGAGCCCAACTCACTTTGAGATGATCTTGGATTTCTTCACAAAGTTCAAATCCTTGGTACTCCATCTGAAACAATGTGGCATTGAGAAGAAGTAAGAGCAGTTGATCTTCTCCATTCTTTTGAAGCTAGGCCTTGATTATTTAGTGTTTATCTCCACATTCTACTCAGGAAAGATGACAGTTCGAAATTGGAGAATTCTGACCTTGGAAGACTTCATGGAGTCTTTGAATCAGGGACAAGAAAAAGTGGTGCAAATGGGTACCATAAAATCCACCAAGGATCAATCCCTTTTTTTAGGTGTTTCAAATCAATCCAAATGCAAGAAGAAATCCACATATTCGAAGCAACAAGAGAAGAAGAAGCATGGGAATCCCAAATCTTTTGATGGGTGCGTGAATACTAGTAAGGACAAAGAGAAGAAGAAGCAAGAGAAGAAACAATGCACTTATTTTCAGAAAGGCTGGAATATAGAGAGTGCATGCATGAAGAAAACCATTGACATGATGACACAACTACTTGAGAAGAAAAACATCCCACTGCCATAAGGTGCAAGGAAGAAAGAGGGAGGTTCAAATTATGAGAACAAGGATAGATGCCATGCACTGGTTGTTGAATATTATGGCTCTTCCTTCTTCATCATAGATTTAGATGCCTCAAGGAACATGGATTCAACTCACAACTCCTTCTCGGGCATACATCCATACAATGGTCCATCCATCCTCATGGGTGATGACTTTGAGGTCCCAACCAAATGGATTGGCAGGATCAACCTTGACAATGGGTACTTCAACAATGTGTTGTATGTGCTTGATATTGCAGAAAACCTACTCTCTATGTATCAAATGAAACATATAGGTTCAACCAAGAGAGTAACATTTACTCGAGATGATGTGGGAAAATTAGAAATTTCTACATGGCAAGTTGTTATAGTGGGTATTGCAGATCATGACTCAAGGATGTACACGTTTTCACAATTTTTTCCTTAGTCCTCAGGGAATGCGCTCCTGTCACATGCCAATAACACCAAAAAGCTATGGCGTGAGATATTTGGACACCTCAACTACAAATATTTTCAAGCATTGATCAAATAAAACATGGTTGACGAGATTCCAAGCATCAAGTTGTCCAAAGGCACATGCAAGGGATACATTGTTGGGAAGCATGTCGAGCACAAGTATGACACAGAAAGGAAAGAAGGGTTGTCTAAGTGCTTGATTTGATCCATTCAAATATGATAGGACCTCTTCCCACACCCTCCTATGGAAACTCAAGGTATGTATTGACATTCATAGATGATTTCTCAAGATACTGTTGGGTGTATTTTCTTAAGCAAAAATATAAAGTGTTTGAGATCTTCAAAGTTTTCAAGGATTTGGTAGAGAACTTGAGTGGGAATAATGTTGGTTTCCAAAGGATTCTCTCAATTCCATGGAGTGGCTATACAAAGACATTTGCATCGGTTGCAAAGATGGACTCTATCAGGCTAGTTTTGGCCATTTCTACATCTAAGCGATGGGAGGCGCACCACATGGATGTGAAAAGTGATTTTCTTCATGGTGAACTTCATGAGGATATTTATATGTAGTATCTTGAAGGTTTAATTCATGATCCTTAACTTGTTTTCAAGTTGAAGAAGTCTCTCTATGGCCTCAAGTAAACCCCTAGGGCTTGGTATGCCAAGATGGACAACTTTCTTCTATCACTAGGATTTGAAAGATGCAAATATGATCCTAATGTATATTTGCAACATTTATATGATTCATTTAATATCATAGTATTGTATGTTGATGATTTTTTTATCGCTGGAAGTTGCATTGATGATATAGGTTCAATTAAGTCTTCATTGCACAATGTGTTTTCAATGACTGACCTTGGACTGTTGAAACAATTTCTTGGCTTTTAGATTGAGAAATCTGATGCAGGTATTAAGGCCATCTAATAAAATAAGAACTATTATTGAAGTTCAAAATTTTTGAATGTAAGGCAGCCAAGTGTCTCTTCATTTCAAGAGTTTAAGTGATTTTTGTTCATCTCCATTGGTGCGCAGCCCACTATACAGAAAACTAGTTGGGATCTTATTGTATCTCACACACTCTCGACCTAATTTAAATTAAGTAGTAGTTATTGTTGCAAGGTATATGAAGGAGGCTCATGATATCCATTGGAAGGATGCTAAAAGGATCTTGCATTATGTGCAAGGAACCAAACACTTCGTGATACACTATGCTGCTAGTTTTGCACTAGAACTAGTTGGATTTACTGATTTGATTGGGATGGATATTCCATCAATAGAAAGTCCACTTTAGTTTATGTATTCATTCTTGCACATGGTCCCATATGCTGGTCAAGTAAGAAACACAACACTATATCCCTTTCATTAGCTAAGGCTAAGTACATAGGAGAAATGAATGCAACTACACAATATTTGTGGTTGTAAGGAATTCTTGGAGAACTTGGTTTTGCATTTGATTCACCCAATGTCATTTGGTGTGACAATGTTGGGCCTGGGGAAAGTGTGCAGGAAATATGCGCAAGTGAAGAAACACACAAGAGTTAGTCCATCACGTAAGCACAAACAAGGAAAAGGAAGCATGCAGCATGAATAGAAGCAATTTGCGTAGACAAGGAAGACTGCGCTGAAGAAGGAATAGTCACAAGAGATGTCACTTGCGTGGAAAAGGGAAACTGCACGGAAGGAAGATGTTGTAGGGTAAAGCAGTAGCACAAGTGCAGAATAACGATCGAAAGTGATAGGATGATTGTGGGTGCTGAAGTTGGCGGATGCCACATGAGTGAATGCACGTTGTGAGTAAGGCCGTTAGTGCCTCAAGGCGTGATCAACATAGCTGTAGTCTGAGGGGAAACTAATGGTGACGATTAATAGACTGCTCGTATGCAGTCTACCCTGTGTGGTCATGTAAAATAGTATAAATAGGAGGGATTCAATATTTAGAGGGTTGGTCGTGGTTGCTTTTTAGTTGGTTTTTCGATAATGGTTGGTTGTGGTTTACTGTTAATCGCTTTTGAATGGTTAGTAGAGGGAATATCTCTGAGAGAGCATAATGAAGCTGTGAGATCAGAGTAGTAGAGTAGTCGAAAGTTTGTAGGATGCAGTTGTAGTTAGTATAGTAGAAGGGAAGCTCTGCTAGAGAGGTGCAGATGCTAGAGAGGTCGATCCAAGCCATGTGCAGATCAATAGAAGGTAAAAATAGATTAGGAGAAATAAGATAGACATCATGAAAGCAAGAAAGAGTCTGAGCCAAAACCTAGATCTAAGAAAGTTTGCAGTTAGATGCAGGATGAAGGCACCATATATTTTTCATGCTAGATGAAGAGCATCTTGTGGTTTTTCCCAGATGGGTTTCCACGTGAACTCTCCTGTGTGCTGATGATTGAATATGTATGGTTATTTATGTTCTGTTTATGTTTATGATGCAAGTCTCATTATGGTTGAATGAATGCCGCACTGTCAATACAATTCTGAATGCATGAATAGGTTATTATGTGCTACTTCTAAGTATTAGTTTATGTTTACGACGCAAGTGCTATTGCGCATCTCTATGTTGTGGCTGTCTGTTAGATGCTTTTATATTCTGTTATGTTTAAAGTACTAAGGCCGAATCTATGTTGCAGCATTAGTAGTTGATAAAATAGACACGTGGTGTGCGCTATAGTTCGGCACAAATGACTCCATCCTCGTGACTTGGTCGAGTGACTTGGCCGTGCGCCAAGGGACTATAATCCCTTGCCAATGACAGAAACATGGTTTCGGTGGTTACCCATTGAAGAGATTTCTCGGGTGAGACTGCACCTGCTCTGCAATGCATGATGAGGCTTGCTCTGTCAAACCAATATCTTGGGTGTTTGATGGGTTGACGGGCTATGAAGAACCTAGGTCGTGCGAGTTGGGAAAAGTGGTAAACAAACAATAAAAGTGAAATCAATATTTCCACCGATCTAATACATAGGCATATGAACAAGCACATTGAGATACACATGCACTACATCCAGAGCTTGGTGCATGAACATGTGATATCATTGCAGTATTGCCCATATATAGAGAAAATTACTGACATCTTCACTAAGGGATTCACATAGAAGACATTCACCTATCTAAAATCACTCCTTGGAGTGGGTGACACATGGTGATGAGTGACGTTCACTTTCATATTTTTCTTAGTGTTCATTTTATATGGAGAAATAAAATTTTGTAAGAGTTGACTTGAGCCTTAGTCGCCAAGGCCTCAATTTTTGATATGGTTACACTAAGTCAGGGTTAAGGGGGGGGGGGGGGGGGGGGGGGGGGGGTGTTAGGGAATCATACCACCTAATACCATGGTCACATACCACCTAAGACACACCTTCATTTGTTTTTTCACTCATGTTTTTTGGTCCAAACCTTGGTTATGTTAGTCTACTAAGGTATTTGGGGGGTTTGGACTAATTAATTCATCCAAGCTCCCACATTTGATAATTTAGGAGACTCATGCAACTTGATTAATGAAATTTTAGTCCTTGGGTTGCTCCCACTCCTTAAAAGCAGAGAACTGGTTTGACCATAGGTGCCCATGCATTGTATTTGAGTGTATTTGTCTCTTTTAGACCATTAATTGCTGCCTAGAGTCACTACCACTCACCTAGGCACTCCAACATGCCTATGATACCCTTATTTATGACCTAGCATGCTTCACCCACGTTCACATGGCCATTTTTTACCATTTGAGTTGGCTTGGGAGTTCATTGGTCCACCTAGGGGGGTTTGAGGTCCAATGTAAGCCTGCCACATGTATGCCTACGATTTTCCTCCAAAGGATAAAGTTTTTCACCTATTGTATTATAATCATGTTTCATACATATTTACATGTTGGAAGGTAATATAAACTTCATTTATTTGCACCATCTCTATATGTTAATATTTCTCCTTTACACTATTTTTTGCATAATTTATAAAATTCTTGAGTTGTTAGGATTCTCTTAGCTCCTATATATTGTTGTGAATAATATTTTCACAAAGGATCCTCTATTTTTGGGACAATCTCTGGATTAATGTCCCTTCTCATTACAAGTGTAGCATCAGATATTGGAAGGATCTCTTCTGTATTTCTTTGATCTTTTGTGATGATGGTCCTCCCTTTTGTTGTGATAGTGATCCTAATTCTTTCTATGATTTCTTATAGTGTGAAATGTGGGAACTTAATCTTCAGTTTCTCCCATTTTCTCTTCTCTTTTTATGAGCCGAGATTCTTCTTGTGTGCATTATTCCAGAGTACACTAAAATTGATAAACTTTCGTATGCCACATATTCCTTGAATGAATGAATCCCATGATATTGGGAGACCATTAAAGGTGGTCATAAAAATCTCTCCTTTTTCTAGATTCTCTTCGATTGCTTCAAGTTGTTACTTGATTTAAACAACCCTTGTGAAGTAGGATTGCATGGTCTTTGAGTTTTGTATCTTCACATTCTTCAGCTAGTTCCTCAATGTAATATTCTGGTTGATGTTCTTTCCTTCGAAAAACTTCGTCAAAGCATAGAACACTTCCTTTGGTGTATTCAAGGATGACACATGGGGGATGAGATGATCATTAATATAATCTGCAATGATTCTCTTGGAATTGGCCAAGTTATTCTTATGGATAGCCTTAGCCTCATCTCCCTCTTGTTTTGGAACGTTCTTACTGTTATACTAATCCAAATAATTTTCTTCAAGGATCAGGGAGATCCTGTACTTCCATGCTTGAAAGTTGTCAGCTCCCCCAAGCTTATACTCAAGCTGGGTGTGATGAGTCATTTTTAAATGAGAACCTTGAATGGAAATAACAAAGATTTAGATCTTACCAATTTGAGTTTTCTGACCTGATTCCAGAGCTTACTGACCTAGGCTTTGTTAGAGAAACCCTAATTTTTGAAACTTGGAATTTTTGAATTATGTCTAGATAGAAAGATGTGCCTCCTTGAGGTGAGTTGCTCAGTAAGGCCCTTTTTTTTTCCTGAAAACTATGGTGGAAAGACTCCGAAACTTGATGCCCTAGTTTCTTCTTGTAGTGTCACGGAATAAAAAATGGAACTTCTCCAAATTTGATTTTGCTTCTACCAAAATATGTTCCTTCCTAAGAAGAGTTATTCTATCCCTCTTTTCTTTATGATCCGTGGAGAGAAGACCTTGAACTAGGAATCCCTACTTTCTCCTGATGCACACTGCCTTCTTTCAGAGAGGCTCTTATACCATGTTAGTTTTTCAATTTAAATTCAAATTAAATAGGATCTTTATTTGAAAGAATATAAAGGAAAACAAGATACATAATATAGACATGATACACAAGACACAAATATTTTCCTCACGAAAACCATAAAGGATAAAAACCCACAAACTTCTTGAGAATATTTCCACCACTAAAACAATATGACAAGATGGAAAACCCAAGAATAAGAAGTCTTCTACATCTCTTTCTCTCCTTCTTGTCCTCTTTCTCACCTCATGCGAACTTGTGAGTGAGTGAGTGTGTGTATAAATGAGGGAGGGTGCCTCCCTATTTATACACATCAAGTGATTTCCCTAAAACATGACTAGGTCGACCTATTAACCTAGAAGGGTCGACTTCACCTAGGGGGACTCAAAAATACATTTTATTATATTTTAATCTTGGAAACTATTTCCCTGACTTATAACGAAGGGTTTACCTTAATTCCCATATAGAATAATATCATTCCAAACACAGGGAAAAACATCTCCAATGAGGTTACAACAATATAGAAAGATAATATACATCATAATATCATCTCAAGTTACAATTACAACAACAGTTTAAGCCTAGAATCATAATATTCCATTTTAATTATCAAACATCATATGTCTACTCATATTTAAATATAGATCATCTTCGTAGTGATTCTTCATCTTAGAAAATAAACGGTAGGACAATAAGATTACTTCGTAATTTTAAAACTAAATACTTGAAAAGTATAAAAACTTAACATATCCTATGGGTATTTAGTATATTTGTCTTTTTTTTTTCGTTTCTAAAAAATAACTTTGTTACAAGGAAAATTGTACCAAAATCTAGTAGTTCCGTTATAACTTATCTATGATTAAAAATTTAATGTTCCCTATTAAAAGCCCAACTTACAATGCTTTTATAATCATTGATAGGATATAATAATATGATTAATTATTTGATTAAGACAGCGCAAAAACAACCATACTGCATTTGTCATTTGAACTAGGGTGTTTTCCTTTAAATTTGTATTTAAATCACAAACCTTGTTTTCAAAATGTCAATAAAGTCTCATCACAAAGATGTGTCACATATTTTTGTAAGAGGCATGCCACAAAGGAAAAGATACAATGTTTTAGAGAGGAAACTAGGTCAATGCATTTCACATACATTTCTAGTTTATTACATTGTCTCCACTGGGAGCACATGCATGAAGTTGGGATATGTTTTATAGGTCATCTATGTTTCACAAAATCATCTTTGTTATATAAAACTAATAATGCATACGTATTTTGGATTTCTATTAAATTCTTTCACATTATGTTCAAATAGGTTCTAGTATGCTTAGCCAAAAAAAAAGTATGCATTTTAAAATGTGTACACACACAAATATATAGAGAGAACACCATCGACACACCTACCCACCATTGCATTGTGATCTAGCAACAATTTGGAGTGATAGTTGTGATAACGAACCAAACAAAAAAGTTAGTATACTTGTTCATCCCCTCCATGGGATTTATGGGATGTCGCTATTACTAGATGTTCTCTTAAGGCTTTCTTTGGATTAATAATTATTAACTTCTCCTATTTGATTTCATTATTAATTGAAATTAGAAAATAAATATATTTAGGTTGATAAGCATTAATATCTTAGAATTTTTGGTGGACTACCATCTATGCCTTTTTCATCTATGGACGGGGATGATACAAGTGTATTGTCCAAATTGATTTTATGACAGTCATTCAAAATTTGAAATAAATAATTACTAGCACAACCACTTAATTTGTGGTTGATGAATTTTGATAAACCAAGTTAATTACCACAAAAATATACCTTATACATTACCATGAACTATCACTATTACCATGAACTATCACTCATACATTATCCATGCATTCATGTACGTCAACGAAGTTAGTTATCCATTTATCAACCATAAATTATTATATATATATTTTATCTGTCACATTCTTCTAATTATCTACCATGAATAGTTGGTTATCCATTCATTGGCTACGAGTTATCCATGCATCAACTACTACTTATCCATTCATCAACTACTAGTTATTTTGTATTTTTATTTTTATAAATGTTTATTTCAAAATTTGAACAACTATCATAGAATCAATCTTGACCGTACACTTGTCTCTTCATCATGAAATGCTAGAAAAGTATAGGTTGTAGTCCACCCCAAATTCTCAAATGAAAACTCTATCGACGTAATAAAAAAAAATATAAACTAGCACACCCACATAGTTTGTGGCTGGATGAAGCCAGTAGTGATCAAATGGTTGAGAGATATCGATGGAAATGAAGACACTTCAGAATTTAAGTATGTTGGTTATGCATTCATCATATATGAGTCATTTGCGCATAATTACTAGTAATCCATTCATTAACTATATATATATATATATATATATATATATATATATATATATATATTGTTTATTTCGAATTTTGAACAACTACCATAAAATCAATCCCTACAGTACACTTGTCTCATATTCATCCATAAATGACATGAATAACTTGTAGCTGATTCATGGATAACGGATAGCTAATAAATGAATAGCGAAGAGTTCATGACACATAACTAGAAGAAAGTGAAATGTAGAAAAATAATATAAATTGATAACTCATACCTCAAGCATGAATGCATGGATAGCCTAAAATTTAATATGAACTAGTAATGGACCCATAGACAACTTAAACTTGAACTATGATGATACTTAACTTACGTCAATCTATATTAACTTAAACATATTGACTAGACCTTTAAAAAGACTAATACTAATAACTACTAAAGACTAATACACAAATAGTGGAGGACAAATGGGACAAGTGTTATCCGATGCTAACTATATTAGCATAATTCGAGTAAGAATACGGATTCCAAAAAAATACCCAACAAAAAAATATAGTATGGAAAAATACGGGAGTAGGTTGCTTATAAATTTAAAAAACCTTATTTTTTAAAGTTATTTTTTTTAAATATACATAAAAATATTCAATATTTAATGTAAGATTGGTCATTTTTCTCTACTTCCTGTCACAAAATATCAAAGAAAATATTAAAACTTCTATATATAGTCTCCAACAGAGAGAATAATTTATCTAATAATATATTTATAAATTAATTATAAAAAATATTAAATAATTAAAATAAAAATAAAAATTATATAATTATAAAACAAATTTCTAATAATATATTTTAAAAAATATTACCATAACTAAAATATAATATTATAACTGGTTCTTAAAATTTACATTACAAAATAAACCTAATTTAAATCTTTAATTTAATGTTAAATATTTATAATTAAAGAATATATATATATTTTAAAGCTTTAAATTTTTAAAATCTAAAATTAATTATGAAAAGATTATACACAAAATTAAAAAAAGTAAGACAATAAAATTTAAATAGCTCTTATATTACATAATTAAAGAATATATATATATATAATCTTTAAATTTTTAAAATCTAAAATTAATTATAAAAAAATTAAAAATTAAACAATAAAATTTAAATAGCTAGTATAAAAAATGTAACCCAATTTACGGTATCATAATAAGTTATTATGCTGAAGCTGCATCCGACTTTATGCTAGCAATTTTCTTTTTTTTACAAGAAAATTTTCTGGAGATATATCTACTTATTATGCTGAAGCTGCATCCGACTTTATGCTAGCAATTTTCTTTTTTTTACAAGAAAATTTTCTGGAGATATATCTAACAGCCCGCAAGTCAGATATACCAGAAACTTGTGACTTAGCAGGGGCCGAGACGTCCCGATACCACATCCAAAGGTTGCTACTTTATGCTAGCAATTTTCAGTACAAGAAAGTCTTATGCTACTATGACGCTAACAACGTCCAAATGCAATGTTGGTGATATATGTGACCGCAACGGCGTGATCACTTCCTTTCCCAATACAAAATCGTCGTAGCAAATTGCAATGTTGGTGGTATATGTGCCCGCATCGGAGCTGATCCGCTTCCTTTCCCAATTCAAAATCGTCGTAGCAAATTATGCAGGTTGAAGTAATTGAAGTAATGCTATCTTTGATAGTTTCGCCTGAAACATTAGTCGGTACGATCTCCCGACGCATTCGTGCATCCCATTCTGCTTCTGCTGTCAATCGTGCTGTTTCTGCATCTATTTGCGCTTCCAATTCTGCTTCTGCTACTGCTATTGTTGCTATTCCTGCTTGTTCAATTACTTATCGTCGTCGATGCCCAAGTTCTTCTAATCTCTGCAATAACTCGGCATTAATTTGACTCAAAATTAATCGCTGTCGTACACCAGGTTCTTCTAATTCGTATAACTCCGAAAAAGTATGTCTTCCCGTCGTTCAGGATCCGCTAAAATCTGTTATAACCTCCAATTTAGCTAATAATTGTTGTCCTTCCGTTTCCGTTTCTGTATTAAAAGAGTGGTTGTTCCAACTGATTCGCGAAGGAACGCTAAAATCCAAACTGTTACCAGGAAAGGGAATGCGTTTTCCTTTTATGTATATTCAATCCATAATTCAATGGGTGTGTTGGTATAAATTTTATTTATATTAAGATTAGTATAGATTCATTTTAAATCTGGATCTATCAAGAGAGGGATCTAATTTACTGAGATATACATTTTTATACTATTTGGATCCCTCTTCAGAGCGATCCAATTTCTTGAAAAGTACATTTTTATACCATTTGGATCACTCTCAATAATTGATAGATTTGAGTTTTTTTTTTTTTAATATTTTATTTAAGTATATATGTAATTTATATTTTTACTTTATTTTTTTAAATTTTTGTACGGTAGCATAACTTGACTAAAGTGACTGGATCTCCTCCATATTAGGCTGAAGAGCACCTCCCTTGATTGTGACCCATTGTATAGCCCAGAAAGGGGAGATCTGTAACTCCTTCTGTGCTCATCCTAAAGCTGGCAGGTGTCCTTTATACAAAGTAAAAAAATATTATAAAAAATAATATGCATTGCATTACACACTTCATCCACATTTCCATTCTAAAAAGAGGTTTGCACATGCCTCTAGACTCTTGGTAGATCCTTTTTAAGATGGATGTATACTAGATCAACATTTCCACTCTAAAAAGAGGTTTGCACATGCCTCTAAACACATGGTAGATCCTTTTCAAGATGGATGTATGCTAATTATTCTAAATTTAATATACAATAAAAAAACCAATTATTTTGAGCTAAAATTAACTAGTCTACTCCAAAAAGCAATGATTGTTGCTCGAAACTTATCATCATTTGCACTTGGCTGAAATTTAATGATGAACAATGAACCTACTACAACGATCATTTAATTGCTCTACATCAACTTGGATAACGACAGTTTGAATAACTCTCACGGTATTTTTTAGTTTTGGTCTAGTATCCCATTATAAGAGAACAATAAGCAACCTCTTATGCAGCATTAAATGCATGAAAAGCTGCTTTGCTTATAATTGTCTGTCGCCTCCTTCAATACTGTCCATCAGCTTGCTTATCACTCTCCCACATCATATGCAACAGTCTTGTCTACTTATACTCGTTCCATACTGCAGTGGCGCTCCCCTCAGCATAGATTTATTTAACCAAACAATCACTTTATTGGGCTACTAAACACAAACAATATGTTTTAACCAGGTAAGATTCTAAAAACAAATCTCGTTATCTTAAATTTTACAGAAATAAACATACAATCTCGCCGAAAAGATCAACGATAAGATTATTCTAGATACAGCTTTTATTGGGTAATTAGAAATGCACGACGGCTCAGTTGCACTCTAAAGGCTGAAATGAATCCTCTCCGCCTTGCTGGGAATACCTCCCTTCACAATGGTGACCAGGTAGAAGCCCGAAGGAGCCACCAGTGGGCTGGGCGGAGCAGTTAAACCAATCCAATATTCTCGATATATGATGGAGTTGACAATTTCTGAGGCCACAAAGTTTCCAGCAATTCTCTGGCTCATGGACATCGAGTGCGTGTTCAAAGTAAACTTGCCAACTAAATAATTGCCAACTAAATAATGGAGTTCACAATTAAAATAATAATTTTAAATAAATAATTTTGATTTATACGAGCACTTGTCATTTCAGTGTGATATAGTTTTTTTCACAATTTTAAAATTAGCATAGCCACAAGTAAAGTAGTAGGTGAATGCGGAGAAACATAACTAATAATTTAGTTTGGTAAGATTACTAACTACTAAATAAAAGCTAAAATATATAATTTTATATTCATTATTAATCATAACAGATTGTTAAAGTTAATATAAGCACAAAACAAATACTATTTAATAAACTAGTACACTCACTTAACTTGTGGATGGGTGAACACAGATAGAGACAAGTTCAAAGTTACTAACAAATTAAGTATCATGACAAGTTATCTATTACTTTTTCTCCATGCTTAATTGTAATCACTTGTTTGAAGTGCATGTGATCCATGCATCAAGTATGATTCTTTTTTATATTTACCTCCATAGACTTTTTATTTGAGATTTTGAGTGGACTAAGGCCTATGCTTTTTCATCTACATATGAAGATGAAACAATATATATAAAAAATAACTGGTAGATGATGAATCAATAATTAGGAGGGATGCATGGATAACTCATAGCGGATGAATGGATAACCAACACTTCATGGAATATATCTAGAAGAACATGAGATAATAAAAAATGAATATTAAAAATAAATGATAGTTGATAAATGGATAATAGGAAGATAAGAATATGATGAATAAAAAAAATTGATCCGGCTAAAAACTATGTGGATGTGCTAGTCTTTTTTGTTATAAATGTTTATTTTGAATTTTGAATGACTACCATAGAATCAATCTTCATAGTACACTTGTCTCATTTTCATTCATAAATGAAAAATAATAGGTTGGAGTCCACCTCAAATCGCAAATAAAAAAGCCTATGGGCTTAACACAAAAATAAGACGACTATAAAATGAATCTTTGTTGTCCACTTGTTACACTTGGGTTAGTCTTATTGATGTATTTAAGCAAGTCCAAAATATAAGAAAATATCTAATTTCCTATCGACCTAATAATGTTTTACCAACTTTTAATTTTCCAACCCATATAATTTGAGTGTGATATCGTGATGCATAATTCATATTATTTTATTTTAGTACTAGCACACCCACATAGTTTGTGGTTGGATCACCTCCATAGGGATCAAATGGTTAATAAATAATTTGGAATTTTTTTATTCCTCATATTATGCATAATTCATATTATTTTATTTTAGTACTAGCACACCGACATAGATTGTGGTTGGATCACCCCATAGGGATCAAATGGTCGATAAATAATTTGGAATTTTTTTTATTCCTCATATTATTCTAGATGGGTTTAATTGTGAGTTATTTATGTCTAGCTACATGTTATCCGAATGGATTCTCCTTGTTATCAATTTATCAACTATATATATATATATATATATATATATATATATATATATATATATATATCACATTCTTCTAGTTATTTGACATAACAGTTGGTTATCCATTCATCAACTATGAGTTATCCATGCATTGTTACCAGTTATCCATTTATCACCTAAATACCAGTTATTTCTCATACTCCTTTTTTTATAATTTTTTATTTCAAATTTTGAAGGTCTGCCAATAACGAATTTCCACAGCACACTTGTCTCATGCTCATCTATAGAATATAAAAGCATACCCACTACTCCACCCCAAATCTCAAATAAAAACGACGTAATGTTTATAATAATAATGTTTTCTTTATATTGAGATATAATGGTGTTTATTATTATTTTTTAAAATCAATTTTGATTTATTGAAGTTTAAAATGAAACACGAGGGAATTAGTTTTAACATGGAAAATGAATGAGTTATATATATATATATATATAGTATTATATATATATATATTTAAATAATATTTTGGAAAAAATTATTATAAAATACTGATTATTTAAATTTTGATTTTAAAGGTGTAGTTTAAATATTTTATTGTTGGAAATTAAAAAAAAAATAGAATCACATATATTAGCTATGGAAAGGACATAATCTGGGTGTCATGGAGATATTTGAGGGTGTTGAATTTATTTGTGGATTCAAAAACACAATTTGAACCCTTTAAAACATATAAGTTTATGGAACAACAAAAAAACCATTTTGCATCGGAATCTGGGAGAGGAAAACATACCCACTTATGATGTGTTAGTTGTAATGGACTTCTAGAAAAAATATATCCAATCATTAAAATAAACTATTAGAGGTACTAAACAACTTTTTAGAATATCATGTAAAAAGATCAAAAGTAGACAATCAAATCACCTTCCTAAATATATAACTTTTCTTTATAGAAAATATGTATAAATCTTCAAAAATAAAGTTATTATAAGATTGACATGTTATTTTTCTTTAAAACATAATGCATATGTTCTCCTTAGGCCTTGGGTGTACTATATAAATTGTCCAATTTTGTGAAAAAAACTATGTAGAGTTCTAGATAAAGGGGAGTTCTTGTGCAGCATTACTTTTCCAAAATTTTTCAAACATAATTATATATATATTTTGAAATTGAGGAAGTCAACAAATACCTAAAATTACAAGGTCGAGTGTTAGGTCCCTCTATCATGTTCTTAACATAATCCATTTTCGAAATAGGTGAGACGGTAAAAACTTATAGCCAAAATATGTGACCTATTTTTTATATAAATGTGACATGAGTGCAAATAAAAATGAATAAAAAGTTAAAAACACTAACAAATTTATTCAAAAATTAGATATCTCGAATTCGCACACACAATTCTATAAGTGTGTGTATTTTGTTTATTAGTGGATAAGTGTCTAGCATATGCAGATTCAAGGTAAACAATCATGAAGTTACTAGAAAATGATGTGATTCCAAGGTATAAGGTTTGACAATACCAACCTAAAACCAAACCTAAAAACTCATTAACCATATAAAAGGGAAAGTATGACAAAAAAATTTAAATATATGAGTGCATGCATGTAAGTAACAAGTGTGTGTCATTAGCACATGCATGTTAACAATGCATGCACATTAGTGGCACATGTGTGTAAATAGTGTGCATGCAGTATTATATTATGTTTTCATTCTTTTATTACATTTTTTTCTCTCCTCCTATCACTATCTATCCCTTTATCTATATAATCCCCACCCACCCTTTCTCTTTTTTTCTCTCACACCCACCTCTCTCTCCCTCTATCCTTAACTCTACATCTCTATTACCGTAAACCCTAACCCCTCCTCTCTCTCTCCACCCATATTGATCTCATTTATTTATCTCCAACCCCCCTCTACCTTCCTCTACATTTAACACCCCCTCATTTTCTCTCTCCCTATCCCCCTCTTTCCCTAAACCCCCCTCCCTCTATAATTCCATCCCACCCCTTGCATCCCATCTCTCTCTATGGACCCCCTTCTCTCTTACACTATGAAAATTCCCCCCCTTATTCCCCTCTCTCTAACCCTTCCCCCTCCTCTCTCTCTCTCTCTCTCCCCATCACCATTTTTCCCTAACGCCCCCTTGCTCTCTTTCTCCTCCTTTCCCTAGACATCCCTTTCTCTCTCTCTCTCTCTCTCACCACCTTTCCTTAAACCCCCTCCCTCTCACTAACCAAATCCCCCCATCTCTCTCTTCCCTTCCCTAACTATCCCTCCCTCTTTATAATCCCACCCTTCTCTCTCTCTCAACACCCCATCTTCCTGTATACCATAAATCTTAGCCCCCTCATCTCTATATGTACCCTATTTATTACCCTAAACCCTAACCCCCTACTCTCTCTATTTCTTTAAGCCTCCCTCTCTCTCCCTCCCTCTCTCCTCTCTCCCTCTCTCTCTGTAATCCCTGTTACGGAGAGAAATTCCTATGGCTTGGGGTACCACAATAGACAGCTTGAATCCAGAAATCAATCCTTTCCAATATGCAATAGAAATTAAATGTCTAACACTAAAGGATCAGACCTCGTACCTTATTCCGGACGGTTGAAGTAGATCCACGTTGAGCTTTCCAATCTTCAGCTTGAATTGATAGATTACTTCCTCAACAACAAGTAAACAATACAAGCATTCTATATATCATGGTGTTAGATCTATTCTAGCATATATAATCAATAATGTACAAGCATTTGACATAATCCCATGGATAAAATATTCATTCAAACACACATTATTGGACAGGAAAAGATATTTCTATTAATATAAATCAGATATTACAAGATACAACCTCTGACGGCATGTCTGTGAACCGGAGAAACTGAATCCCCCACTTGGGCCTCCACCACCTCAATCCTCCATCTCTCGATAGCAAGCTCACAAGCAAAAGGCAAGATTGGGAAGAACACACTAGTGCTCTAAGGGACAAAGGGATGCAGACTCAAGCATAAGTTCAGACAACAATGGCCTATAGTTTCTTTGCTCTCAATTCTCTCTTATGCCTTCAATGTACCAAGGGGTTCCTTATATATCTTTTAAAAGGGGTAATGAAAGGTCAAATCTGAGTGATCTCAAGGCATAGGGAAGGCCAGGAGTCAAATGAGTTGGATCCATGTCAAGGAAAACTCCAAAAGGATTTGGATTATGCACACATCCCGATGTACGTGGTTTTAGAGATCAAACCCGCCTACATACGTGCTTATAGGTTTAAAAGTCATGTGTATCATTTTTCATATGTTTTTAGGGATGATCAAGGAAACATCAAAGGACAAAAAATGGTCCATGGGGTCTAAGGAGTCTGCAGCAGGACAGGGGAAGGGAATACAAAGTGTGATTCACCTGGAGTGGTGAAATCATCTATAACAATCCCTAACCCTACCGCCTTAACCACGTACCCACATTGCTAGTCAACGATGCTCTTCCTATTATCTCTCTCTCTCTCTCTCTCTCTAAATACCTAACCCCTAATATATCTCCCTCCCCCCTAAACCCCAATTCCTTAACCTCCTATCGCTACTCTCCACTATATCTCTCTATCTCCCACACCACTAACCACCTCCCCATCCCTCTCTCTCTCCTCCAAAAACACCCACTGTTCACCCTCCTACCCCTGCCCCCCTATCTCTCTTTCCCACCACTAACCACTTCCCCATCTCTCTCTCTCTCTCTCTCTCTATATATATATATATCCCTCACCCCCTACTCCCCCTACCCTTAATCAACCACTCCTACTCTTACCACTAACCACCACCCCCCGATTTGTCTCTCTCTCTAGAACTCTTACCCTCTCTCTCTGTGTTTATCCCCATAATCCCTAACCCTACTCCTCCTAACCACATACCCTCATCACTAACCATTGACACTCCCCATGTGAATGATCTCTTTCTCTCTAAACCCCTAATCTCTCTCTCTCTCTCTCTCTTCACCCAAACCCCCACTCTTCCTCCTCGTACCCCAATCTCTCTTTCTCTCTCTCTCTCTAAACCCCTAACCTATAATCTCTCTCCCTCTATACACCCTTAACCCCTAATATCTCTCTCTCTCTCTCTCTCTCTAAAACCCATAATCCCCAATCTCTCTCTCTCTCTCTCTAAACCCCTAACCAATGATCTCTCTCTCTCTCTAAACCCCTAACCACCAATATTTCTCACTAAGCCCCTAACCCCCATTCTCTTTGTCTATAAACCCCTAACCACCAATATTTTTCTCTAAGTCCCTAACCCCCATTATCTCTATCTATAAACCCCTAACCTCCAATCTCTCTAAACTCGTAACCACCATCTCTCTCTTTGTTTATCAACCAATCTCTCTCTCTCTCTCTAAACCCAATAACTCTCAATATCTCTCTTTATCTCTCTCTCTAAAATCCTAACTCCCAATCTCTCTCTCTCTCTCTCTCTTTTTAAACTCCTAAACCCTAATCTCTCTCTCTCTCTCTCTCTCTCTCTCTCTCTCTCTCTCTAAACCCATAGCCGACTAACACTAACCATTGCCACCCCTAATTTATACTTTCACTACCCTTAACCTACCTTTATTTCTACCTTTCATACTCTCACTACCTTGACCCAGCTCTCACTTCGAGAGGGGTAGAGTGGAAGAGAAGGGGGTGCAAAAGCACTCACACACTCTTTTTAATCACCTTTTTCTCGACCCTCCATGATTTCAAGGTTGTGAATGCTTGACAATAAATGTTATAAATGTTGCACATGAACATGTGAACTCCTCTATCTTAGTAAGACATAGAACAACTTTTTCTATGCATAAATTCATATTTTCATGCATGAAACTCTGTTTGAGCCATTTTCATATTTCCCTATTACACCACACATATTGAAAAACTCTCTTTGGGAAATTGGAATTTTCCTACAACTTTTGTGTACAGTAACTACACAAGGGACACATTGAACATTCTCAAATCTCTTGGACACATTCAAACATTGATTTTCCATTGCAAGGAAGGAGAAATCATAAAGGTATATTGATATTTATTCTATATGAGTTGTATGTTACTCTTTATTCCCAAATATGCATGGTCCAATACATTTAAAAATTCATTACAAACATCAAATATTCCAGTCTTCAGGAATTATGTAGAGTCGAGTGCAAAAAATATGAAATGAAACAATCATCGACAAAAAATTCTCACATAGATAATCCTTAAATTGAAATGAAACAATAATCAAACAATATATGCCCTTAGAATCTATAGTCACTAAGTTGAGCAATCATGGATTATGGCCTAAATCCATAGTTTCATAGCCAAACCATTCTTTTGGTCACATGAATCAGCCATGTTGGTCCAAGTCCTTAACATGTGACACATAATAATTGTATTGAAAAAGAGTTTTACTTGTAAAGGATATACCATGGTTTGGGGGCCTTGTTCATGCCCTCTACTTCTCCACTCAAGCCCTCCTTCAAAGCCTTGGATTTTTTCTCTAATTGTTTAAAAAAAAAATCATACAAACATGTTATACCTTATATATGTTATGTAAAGATAACTTATAACATATATATGTAATACCAACACATAACATATATATAATTTATAGGTTAAAATACACACTATTAAATCCTTAGCCCTTACATGGATAGATCCCTTCAAATCGACCAATGAATCCCTTTTAACAAGGACTACACCAAACCAGTTGAACTAGATGATCCTTCTATGTTGGGAACTAGTTCATACATTCATCAAGTAAAGAAGTAACATTGTAACTTAATCAGATGTTCACACCCTTGGAAAATTGTAGACTTCATCCATTCACTAAGTTAACTTCAATTTCCTCTATAGTTAACTAATAATTTACGTTACTAGATTTATCTTAGGGTGAACTAAACAAATAAAAATACTCCACTAAAGCATAACAAACTCTAACTATATCCATTGTATGTCATGGTAAAATCCACATGCATGATGTATCCAAGAAAAACATCTCTAACATCTAGCATCGAGATAGGAAAAATATCAAGTCAAACCCTATATGATAAATATCCAAGGAACTATTAGATCTTCTTTCCACACCAACCTCAATAATCTTTGACCTCTTTTATTATTGCATTCACTATTGAGGACCTTCAATTAATTCTATTAAAATAATAATTACAAACCTTAATCCGTTATCAAGTCTTCTCTTTCCTTTTTTTTACCTCATTTTTTTACTTAGGATAAAGGAAAGGCCCAAAACCTCCAAACTAGTGAGCTTGAGCATTCTTCCAAGAAGTTGAACTATAATGTCATGCATGCCATAATTTTCTTGAATAATTGGATACATCACACTTCCATATACCCCAATTTTCCATGGGAACTAGTTCATACAATCATCAAGTAAAGAAGTAATATTCTTACCCAATCACATGTTCATGCCCTTGGAAATTCTAGACTTCAACCATTCACTAAATTAACTTTGATTTCCTCTACACTAAAATAATAATTTACTCTCCTAGATATAAATTTACTCTCCTAGATATAACTTAGGGTGGGATAAACAAATAAAAATAATCCACTAGACCATAACAAACTCTAACTATATCCATCACATGCCATGGTCAAATCCACATGTATAAGGTATCCAAGAAAGAAAAATATGACATCTAGCATCAAGAGAGGGAAAAGAACAAGTCAAACCCTATATTATAAATATCCAAGTAACTCCAAAACCAAGTCAAGACCTATACAATAAATATCCAAGGAAATATAATTTCTTTTCTCTCTCTCTCCACGTGTATACGCTTGCGTGTGTGTGTGTAAACCTCTAACCCCCAATCTCTCTCTCTCTAAACCTTCAACCTATAATCTAAAGATATCCATTTAGATTTTAGATAAGTAGGTTATATCTTATGTGATTTATACAACCAAGTCCCAAAAATATAATAAAAAGAGTGGAAATAGACAATAAGAGCCTTAATCCATGCCTTAACAATGAAGAACATAGATAAATATCAATCCTCTTTGAGGGAGGAACCTCCTTACACAATGTAGTGAGTACACAAGACAAGCTAAGATAAAAAGATGAATAAAATGAGAATATATCTTTCCTGTTTATATGAGACAAAGATGTACAATAACAACTAATAAACCCACTAATAGATCCAAGCTGACATAAATAATATGTAATGCACCACAATATAGGGGGTAATGCACCACACTATATGGGTTCATGTGTCATCATTAAAGGCTTAACATGCCCCTCTCCTTCAAAAAGTGTTTTCCTCAACACTGATGTAGTTATGGATGTTTGCATACAAAGAACTCATATTCCCATGTTGAATCTTCCACATTTAAGTTCTTCCATTTAATGAGACACTCTAGAATTGATAGATTTCGAAGTTCTCTAGTTCTTATTTCAGTGATTTATTCAGGATCCAAGATGATTTTTTCTTCCTCATCAAGTTCTGGTAATATCATTTGAATTGGTATCTTTTCACCGATTACCTTCTTTAAATAAGAAACATGGAAAATTGGATGAAATCATGAAGATGCATGTAGCTCCAATTTGTAGGCCATACTACCAATCTTTTGTAACACCTTGTAGGGATCGTAGTATTTAGGTGATAATTTATTATCCTTATTGGTGTTCTTCAAGGACATCTATTTGTATGGTTGTAGTTTTAAAAAAACCCAATCCCCCATTTTAAAGATTCATTCACTGCGGTGTTGATCTGCTTGTTGTTTCATTCGATTTTGTGCTAGATTTAGGTTGTCTTATAAGAGTTGAAGAACTTGTTGTTGATTTTTCATGTGGTCTTCCATTGTTTAAACCTTAGAGGAGTCTCTTAATGATTATATGATGGATGGTGGATACTAGCCATAAAGTGCCATAAATGGTGTCATTTTTGCTAATGTATGGAAAAAAGTGTTATACCACCATTCCCCCAAGGGAAACCACTTGACCCATTGTGGTTGTTTATTAGCTGCAAAACATCAATGATACCCTTCCATTTTTTTTATCATATCTATTTTTCCATTAGATTGAGGATCATAAGATGAGCTTTGAGCCCGTTGAGTACCCAAACAAGAAAATAATTCGGTTCAAAAATTTCTAGTCAAAATGGGATCCCTATCACTTACTATAATATTTGGAGTACCATGTAGTTTTAGGCTATATTCATAAAATAATTGGTGACTGTGCTTTCTTTGAAGGGGTGAGATAGTGCAAAAAAGTGTGCATATTTAGTAAGTCGATAAACAACCACCATGATGAAAGTATTTCTTTTAGACTTTGGTAAACTTGTGATCAAATCCATCGAGACTTCTGTCCACCATTGGCTTCGAATGCAAAGTGTTTGTAGGATAACGAGGGTCTTAATTTTTTCCACTTTTATTTTGTTGGAAAAGAAAACACTCTCTCACAATTTTTTGAACATCAGTTTTAAGACCATCCTAGAAAAATCCTTTCTTTACCATGTGATAGGTTTTTATGAAACCTGAGTGCCCTCCTATTGGTGAGGAGTGGAATTCAAAAAGTACCTTTTTCTTGAGCTTAGAACTCTTACCAAGATATAAGTGATCCTTGTACCATAACAAGTCATATTTCCACCTAAATGTATTAGAGGCACTGAGATCCTGCTGCAAGTTTGAAATGAATGTCCATACTTCTTTGTCATTTTGCCATTCATCCCTTGATTCCAATATCCAATATGGTTGCATGATCAAGATATCATAGAGTAATGCTTCAACATCCTCATCTTTCCAGGAGAGTCACACATCTACAACAACATTTTTCTTCCCCTTTTTGTAGATGATTTCAAATTCATATCCCAACATCTTTTTCACCCATTTTTGTTTCTCTTCCAAAGATAGCCTTTGTTCCAAGAAGTATTTAAGGTTATCATATAAGTTTTAACCTTGAAATGTATCCCTATAAGATAGGGGCAACATTTATTCAAGGCATGTAGTATTTCCAACATTTCCTTCTCATAAATGGGATATCCGTGAGGTATAATGTTAGGAGGAACACTACCAATAATTAGGTGGATAGCATGATCAAAGTCTCTAATAGGTGGAATACCTTTGGGAATATCTTCAAATACCTTTGAATTCTTATTAATGACCCTTTGGAGATTTGGGAAGATAAGGAACTTTCAGGTTTGAACATA
The DNA here is from genome assembly GCA_001517045.1 of Pseudotsuga menziesii. Taxonomy (NCBI): domain Eukaryota; kingdom Viridiplantae; phylum Streptophyta; class Pinopsida; order Pinales; family Pinaceae; genus Pseudotsuga; species Pseudotsuga menziesii. The sequence goes on along the minus strand of LPNX010082536.1, from coordinate 78,367 downwards.
TAATGAGAATAATTGTGCAACTACACCTTGATGCCCCCTTTTTAACAACTTTTTCATACCATTATAGATTATCACCTTGCTTGGTTTTCACATGATACCATTTAAATCATATTCTTTTCCTTCCCATGAAAATTTCATGAAAAGGTTTTGAAAATTAAAATCTACTATTCCCAATGATTGTAACTATTGGACACCTAAGAAAACATCAACACCACCTATTAGGATAGATATCATTGGACTATTCAATACATATACCTCAATAGACAGATTGCTATTATGGAATTTCCTAGAGCAATTTATAGTTCCTGCATCTACAATCCTTACTTGAAACTTTGGTGTTGGATATACAAAGAAATTAAGAACTTTGGCTAATTTACAGTGAATGAAAATATGAGTACTACCAGAATCAATCAACACTATTACGTTCTTCTTTTTGATGTATCCTTCAATCTTGAGAGTTTGAGGAGTGTTAATTACAACCAATGCATAACAATATATGGTGGGATTAATTTCTTCTAAAGTATCCTTTTCTATTTCTTATGAAGTCACATATTCTTGAGATGCTTCCTATTATTTTGGTTCTTCCTCTTCACAATCTGTGTAGAATAATTCTTCTCACCACACTTTTTTCCCTTACTATACTTGCAGTCACAATTAAAGAATAATCCGTTTGCTATTATTTCATCTAGTTGTTGGGGTGTCAATATTTGTGGCGGTTTAGAAGAAGGAACATTATTTTCTCTGTATATGTTGGAGAAGTCCTTTCTAGTAATCATTGCCATATTTTTACTTTCAACCTTCCTTTCCATCATGAAAGCCTTCTCTAGGGATGATGTTTCAAAGAGAAACACCTCATGTTGAATGTTATCTTTCAATGTTCCAATAAATTTATCTAACAAATTAACTTGTAAAATATTATTCACTTTGAGACTTAGCTACCGAAATTGCTTGGTGTGCTTTGTAGCTGGACCTTTTTGCTTGAGATTTACCAACTAGATAAAGAAGGTATTGCTATTTATATCCCCATAATGTGCAATCAATTCTTCTATGAATATAGAACAAGATATAATAGAGTCCTTTTTATGGTCACAAAGCCATTGGTACCATACAAATTGATTAGGTTCTAAATATAAGGATGCAATAGTTACCTTTTGCAAAGTGGGCACCTGGCGTAGATCAAAGAATATCTCCATCTGAAAAATCCATGTGATTGGATCGTTTCCATCAAACTTTCTCATGTCAATATTGGGGATAAAGTAGTTCCTTGGACCTTAATTGAACCCATGATGTTGTAGTGAATCATCAACTTTTGAGGACTCCAACTTCCCATTCTCCAATTGTTTTTCAATTTATCCATACTGTTGAGAATATAGTTGTCATTGATGTCAAAGGAGTTCATGAATGACAAAGGAATAACCAATAGGCATGTAGAAGGATGAAATTCGTAAAATACAAAGGATCGATTACATGGATTATCATTTATGTCAAAGGAGTTCAACAATGACAAGGGAAAATCAGTAACATGGTCAATGACAGGAGAAAGATCTGCAAAGCAAGCAGTGGAAGATCCATAGATCATAATTGAAGATTCATAGATCAGATAGAAGATGGATTTCACAATCCACGACTGAAGATGGAATTCACAAGTTGGAGTTATACCTGAGATATCCCAACATTTCCTAAATTAAATTAACCTCACGATTGGAGATCTTGTGGTGGAGATCGAAGAGTGCTAAAGATCTACGGTAGAAATTAATTTTGGTGATTAAATAACAAGGAGGATAAAAAAGTGAATCGACTGTGAAATTTGGAAGTCATCGCCATGAAAGAAATTAAGATCAACGGACAAGGTTTATTGTTGAATTAGATCAATGAATTATAGTTATTTCACAGGGAGAACTAGCGCAGATTAATAAAATCCCAATGTGTACAAAATTTGAATAAAATCCTCCTTATGATATTTGGAGTCCACCGTCGATCTAGATCTGACTATCCTCATGGATTTCGTAGATTCAACTAGCAGGTGATTTAAATGCTGAGATGAGTGAGAAATTTTAATTCAAACAAGTTTGTTATATTTGGAGTCTGCTATTGATTGAAGATGATAGAGATCGACGGATAAGGTTGATCATGGAAGGAGATCAATGATTGTCAGTGATTTCATTGGGAGAACTAACATGGACAAATAAAATTCTGATGTGCATGAAATTTCTCTAAAATCCACTTTATGATATTTGAAATCCACTGTAGATCTAGATTTGACGGTCTACATTCATTTCACTGATTAATGAGCAGGCGAGTTAATAACAGAGCTTGGCCACAAAATTATTATGTAATCCAATTATTGAAGAATTGAAGTTTGCTCTTCATTGAGTGTTACTTGGGACATTGTCTGGGTTGGTTATATTTAGCGGTTCTAGTAAATTAGAACCAACTAAAGCATGTATTAGTCCATATAAATACTGCATATAGAGGGTCCTGGCATCAGGTACGCGGATGATCCAGATCAGTTGTGAGAAATACAAAAGCCGATTTTGAGAAGATCGACGACGGTTAATGATTTCCGCACAAAGAAAAGGGAAGATCCACAAACTTGCATTTAATCATAGATCAATGGTTAGGATTGAATCCAAAAGGAAATCTATGGTGGGGAATGATTTCTACACAAATAAAATGGGAGATCCACAAACCCGCCTTTGATCATAGATCAATGGTCAGGAAGACATCCACAAAAGATCGACGGTGCAGAAAAGAGTCCGTCAGTGGAATGTAAAAGGAAGGAAGTGGAAGGCGAAGAATCGCGAAAAGACTTTGGGAAAATGTCACAGCTCCGCTACCCAAAATACATAGGATCAACGGTTTGGAAAACATCCGCACAAGATTGATGGTGCAGAAAGATTGGTTCGGAAAGCAGAAAATCGTGGAATGATATTTGGAAAAAGTCACATATCTGATATCTGATTTTCATATCACATCAATAGTCATAGAGATCTTGGAAGATCAAAAGTGTGGAATGATACTCAAATGAGATTAACGGTGCATAAATATTGGTTCAAAAAGTAGAAATTATGGAATGATATTTGGAAAAAGTCACATATTCAATATCTGATTTCCATCTCAAATTAACGGTCACATAGAGCTCAAAAAAGATCAATGGTGTGGAAAGAGGAAATCATGGAATGATATTTTGAAAAATTCACATATCCACTATCTGATTTTTATCTCAGATCTAGAGTCAGGAAAAATCCCAAAATGAGATCAATGGCTTAGTATGATTGGAGAAATAGAGATTGCAGAAGAACATGACTGGAAGAATAAACTGTAAATTGATTAATAGGGAATTGTTTTAGTTGTTTTGAAGAATCACGACGGATGGAGATGACTCTATGAATCGGTAATAGAATGAGGAATTAAGCTCTCATGGAGAGGCATGATCAAAGAATGAAATGGCATAATGGTGAAGAGATGCATCTGCAAGAAATATGAAAGTAATTATACACAGAGGGATGAGTGAAAGAAATTGTCTATGTGGTCCATATCATAGAGGAAGAACCAGATACCAGTGAGTGTGACAAAGATTGAATGGTAAGGAAATATGGAAGATTAATGAAAACATATTATGGTGGAAGGGTGGCACTAGGGTAGGAAACAACCACGTAGGGGGTTGTATCCTCCTTCTAGTAGAAGCTCCTAAATAGGGTGTGGTAGCATCCTGTTATTTGTAGCTAACAAAATAGGAGGGTTATAGCCTCCTTCCAACAGAAGCTGGTAAATAGGGTGTAGTAGCATCCTGTCAGTTGTAGCTGAAAAAATAGGGGTTTGTAGCCTCCTTCGAGTAGTTGCTGGTAAATAGGGTGTAATACCATCATTTTCTATAGTAGCAGGAAACAACTATTTGTAAACAATTGGTGGTTTACCCAAATGTTCTTCCATGATGAATGTGTGTTTTGTGTGTTCTTGTTGATTACGTGTTTTAATAACTAAATTATAAAAGTGGTTTTAAATTGTGAAAAGTTACAATACTGATTCACCCCCCCTCTTAGTATTGTCCAATATTCCAACAATTGGTATCAGAGTAGGTTCCTTAACTACAATTTAACCAATAGAAGGTAGATCCTATTTAAAACCACTATGGATCAACAAGAAGGGATGGCTTCCAACACAGCTCCAACACTTAATAAAGGAGAATATGTAGCATGGAGAAAGAGAATGAGTGTATACTTACAATCATTAGGATGTGGTGTATGGAATGCAATGATCTCTAATTACATCTTACCAGAAAGAGTAACGACTACATTTGAGAAATATTCCAAGAAAAATAACTCAAGAGTAATGGAGGCCATACTTGATGGATTAGCTCAACCCATCAAAGAGAAGATAGGAAATGTATCTCAGCTAAAAACCACTTATACTATGAAATGAGAACTTTATACTAAGAACGAGAACTCTAGGCATAAAAATGTTGATTTTTGCAAAAAAAACACCAAAAACACCTGCAAATAGAAAAGTGTTGATACCAGTATACATGTTTTTTTTTTCGGGGTTAAAAATAGAGCCATGGACTAAACATCACATACTGTTGTTTACAAAAACTTTAAAATCAACCCCTAAATTGGAAAACGATTTTTTTCTCCAAAAAATAAATTAGAACTTTTTTGAAAGTTGCACATTAAACAAACAAAAATATTTCATAAATAATTTCACCACTCTAACCATATAAAATCAAAGAAATTATGATGTGATTCATAATGGAATCATATATTAGACCATACAAGAACACATGATTCATATAAATATTCAAAATTTCCTTAAGAGTTTCAATTACAAGCATCATACTAATAAAAACAAATCCAAAATGTTAATTCCGAGGATTTGTAGTTCTGATTATTTTTAATTTTTAATTTTTTAACCTACTTGAATGCCATCTAGCCCCCCTAACCCACCCAATGTTATAATTAAAAAAATAAAAAATAAAAAATTGAACCCCCTATCCCCTTAACCCCTCTACAACAATACATTTGAAAAAAAAATATCAAAACATATAAAACACCCTTCCCCTAACCTCTCTACAACAATATTTTTTTTTTATATATGTATAGATTTTTGAGGTGTGTGACAACTTATTCAACTAATTGTAAAAGAACTATATAAATTAAAATGTGTCAATAAATTTAAAGTTGTATAAATATCCAACCTACATACATGTAAACTATATAATTGAAAAGTATTAAACACATTAATAAATAATAAGTTTTTTTTATTGTTAAAAAGTAATATCATATTTTTTTTATACATTCCTCTTCCTTAATATTTGCTTCTTCAATATATACAATCCTATAAATATATTGTTATGTTGTTTCAAATATCTTGTTATATTTTTGTTATTATGTTAAAAATTTAGTTTTCAAAAAAAACATTTAAAAGTATACTTTTATATATAAAAAATAATAATTCAGGTAAGTTTTCTAGAAAAATCTGTTTTCTTTAAAAACCAACATTTAGCAAAAATATTAATATTACAACAAAACTATTGGTTGATAAGTATTCACTCTTATTTTTTAAATATCACCCTTGCTCACCTTAAGAAAAATACTACTCTATTTGTAAGACTCTTGATTTGCCTCAATCAAGGAGTACAATATAGAAACAATTACAGTTAATTGATGCAAACTATATTTTTATAAAATTAAATACATGTTTCTTTTATAGTGCCTATTTAGTAACCCAACAAGAAGCATAAATTTAAATATTATTGAGGAAGCAATTAGAAGTTCAAATATTATAGATAATACAGTCTAATTAACTCAATAAAGAGCATAAATTTAAATATTATTGATAAAGCAATTAGAAGTTTAAATATTATAGATAATACGGTCTGATTAACTCAATAAAGAGAATAAATTTAAATATCATTAGTAAGCCACTTGGAAAATATGTATGTTTTCTCTCCTACGAAAGGGATTGGGCGGCTAACCATGATTAACACTTGAATGCCATTGTAAGTTGTGAGTTTAATTTTTTAATTAAATCGAAGTTGATAAATAATAGTTGGCAGGGGGCTTGAGTGGCATTGTAAGTCGTAAGTTTAGTTTAAACAAAAGTTGGCAGAGGTGAAAATTTAATTCTACTGCTTTGGTATACTGTTGGATATTATATTCTAATTTCTTATTCTTTGAGCCAAACAACTGCTTCATACTACATAAAAATAAAAAATAATTGTTCTATTTTATCGGGATTGCATGGAAGCCATGGCAGGGCCCTTCTCCCCCTCCCATCCTCTCACCCACCGCGAGCCTCCTCCCCTCTACTTCCCTCTTCTACCTCCTCCGCCATCGTAGGGGAGCACCACTCCCTTGGCCACCAAAGAGCTGCTCTTCAATGCCACTGAAGAGTGGCTCTTTGCTACCCAAGAGAGTGATGAATATAAAAAAGATTCCTGTAATCCGGCTTGGTTGTATCCACTACTTCGGTATACTGGTGGAAATTATATTCTAATTTTTGCTTCTTTGAGACAGGTGCTTCATACGAAATATAAATAAAAAATAATTATTCTATTTTATTGCCAAATAAAACATTCTAATGGTGGATTGCATTGCAGCCCCTCCTCCGCCCATCCCTTTTCCCCTTCCCATCCTCCTCTGCTTCCCTCTTCTACCTCCTCACTCAGTAGCGGTATTGCTGCAGCTGATGTCAACAGTTTATTTGCATGGTTAGCGGTAAATAATAGGGGTCTCATTTAATTATTAATTGTCTAATTTATGGAGGCCAATGCCTATGGTATATTTTACCTTTTGAATAATCTTGAAGCAACCATCCTTTGAAGAGTCTTCAGTTCACTTCTAAACAAGGAATACAAAACCTCCTCTTGTGGGTTTCCATCCTGGATATGCAAACTGAAACTATCCTCACAAAGACAGCGTTGACCTAGGAGAAACTTGGAGGGTGTCTAGGAATAAATAAACACTTAACCATGAAAGTGTGTAGAACCTTATATTAGTCCAAAATAAGGTTGTAAACAATCTAAAACATCCTCCATGGAAACGCCATAGTTGTTGGCCACATGCTTACTTTGACAAAAGGGTATTTTGGGAGATGGACATGCCAAAAATAGTCACAAAACCAACACCCTTGCCGAAAATACCTCCTAAACAAGTGTGGCTTCACATTTAAAAAAAAATCTAATTATATGTCATTGTATAGTGGTTAACATGCTTGCGAACTTAACCAAACAGATGGTGTCCCTCCATGCAAACCGTTCCAATAATGTGACATCCATATGTGCAAATAAACTGATGACATCAGTGCAGCACTTATACTGCTAACCGTAATGACATCAATGACCGCTAACCATATTGACATCAATGGGTCTCTTACATATTTAGTCGATGAGGGAAACCGTACATAAGGAGCCTGGGAGAATCAATTTGTGACTGTTCACGAGAGCCGAAGGGTAGGCGACCTACACTACTTGGACCCCACTCGAATCTCATTGAGTCCCGAATATGGAGCCAGCCATATATATTTATTTTAAGTTCTTTACTCCTCTCGCTCCACTTACGTGTTAGCCCTTTCTCCAATACATATCATTTCCGTTTCTAGTTGAGAGAGAGACAACAGATTACTAGTGTTCCAGCGGCTGGCATCTACCCCATTTACCTGTTATTCATGACCATGTCTTTCTTAACTCATGTGCGTGTTTTCCCGTCACCCACAATAAACAGTCCCCTCCATTCCCTTCCTTGGGAAACTAGGCGAGCAAGGGATTTGGGATTCCATCTGAAATAAAATTGGCTCTATTCATCACATAAAAGCCTCCTCCGCCGTCGTAGGGGAGTGCCACTCCTTTTGCCACCAAAGAGTTGCTCTTCACTGGTGGCGTGATTCTATGTGAGGGAAAATTACAATTCCATTCCGGTATTCATTTGACCAGCGGGCTCTTATTTCCCTTGCCCGTTTGACCAGCTTCTTTTGTTATCGTTTGCCTCCAAAAAAACCCTGATCAACTGCCAAGAATGAATAGTATACATGTATACAATAGTTAGACTGGGTTACCAAAAGAAATATAAATCGAAAGAAATATTATATGAAAGCTCAAACAAGCTACCTAAAATTATAGTATAAGAAGAGCACAAGAAAACCCCTTGACATCCAAGAGAATGTACAAATCTATTGAGCATCATTGCATGGAATTCTAAATAGTCATGAGCATCAACCATTGTGCATTGAATTCTAAATAGTGGTGTATAGTTCCATAAAGATAGAGAGCTTGGTATAAACAATCGTGTATAGTTTCTTAAAGTTAGACAGATTGGTATGAGATATTTTTAATTTATAGGAAACAAATTATTGTTAGTTTGAGAGTGGCCTTACAACTTTATAATTTTGTTTTGGTTTATATTGATCAATATGGTTTGTAATTATATTCAAATTTAACAATAGTATTTTGATTTCATAGTCAATGTGCCTAATTAACATCTTGGAGATGAATTAGTGAGTTGAGTATACTAACATTTGAGCTCTCTGGCATTATCCTCATCCTTCACTTATTCATAAGAGATATAAAAAGGGATTTGTTGATACATTATAAATGGATCTAAAGTGTGAATTTACCACTGTATGGAGAACATAAAAAACGAATTATGTTCAAAAGAAGTTTGTTAACTCATTTGTTGTTGATATACTTCATTAGCTGTAATTTGACAATCATTCATAAAATTTTGTGGCAAACAACATTCTTTACATTTCTTCTATTTCATGAAAATAACAAGTTGGTTTTCCTCTTACTTAATGTATGTGTGATGCTTTTAGCCTTGAATCTATGTAATCCTTTTGGTAATAAGAAGTATAAGGACAATTTTTCATCTCATTTTGGGCCTTTCTATGCCCGTTTCAAACTCATAACTTTAATCTAATTCCCTAAGAGCTACTACTTAGCAACCTCATTGCTCTTTTGTATTTCAAACAAATTGGGCAATGTAAAGATACTATTGGGAATATACTAAGGAACACAAGTCACTTTTAATTATTATGCTTTCAATATTTCATTGCAAGTTGATCCAAAAAATAAGTATTGATGGTGATCTAAATAGGGTTAGTTATCTTGCAATCTCAATCTTAAATGAACTTAACATCAAGTAACAAATGTTAAATTAAATGCATCTTAAATACATGTTGATTATGACATTGGTTATGGTTTAGGTATTTAAGATATTTGCTATGAAATATTTTCCAATAAACTGAGTCAAAGATCATACACACATAAATAAATAATGTCCACATGGAACGTTCCAAAATTTTTGTTTGGTAGTTATTTGAGGAAAAATAGTAACAGATGTTGAGAGAACTTTTTCAAAGTGGAAAGGTTATGTCAAGTAAAATGACATAATGTTTAAATGAACATTGGATATTTAAATGTTTGAGATTTGGACATTGAATATTATATCATGTAAATTATTCGATTGTTATCATGTTTATGGTTTATTTTCTATATTTTTATAATAGTAATTTCAGTTTATTAAATAATATTCAATCATAATTATTTTTTTATAACACTCCAAAATATTGTATATCTTAGTATTGTATTTTTTTTTTTCCACGAATAGAATTGTATCTTTATTAATATGATATATTATACTTTGTTCAAGATTTAACACCATTTAATCTCATCCTACGTGGAAGTTCAATAATATCATTGAACCACAAAATAATAATATTGATTTATTTCCATTTAAAAAGTGATATTTTTATTTTTAAGTAGAGTAAAATTGAAATACATCATTGCATTCCTCAAGTGTATATTATACTAAGTAATTACTCTCTTTTTAGTGTAACTTTCTATCTTTACATCATTTAAAATTAAATTTTCAGCTTTTTTTTTTCTATTACAAAAGACAATATTGCTCATAAATATCTTATAGTAAAGATAATATGCATTCACTTAATTGTGTTGAAGAGGCCCATTCTACAACCTAGTAGGGGAGAGATGTGTAACTCCTTCCTTGCCCATTCCTTGCCCATCCTAGAGTTAACAAGTGTACTTTAATTTTTTTATTATTAAAAATAACATGTAGACTCAAATTACATTTAAATTATTTAGAAATGCATATCTATCTATCTATCTATATATATATATATATATAAACTAAAACCATAAACATTGCATGACACACTTCGTTGACATATCTACTCTAAATAAGGGGCTTGCACCTCTAGAGATTTGATCCCTTTCTGTGCTTGTAAATCCGCTTTTAGATGGATGGATCTATGCCAGTTTTAATATAATGTTTTTTGGGGTGTAGTTAGGTAGGCTAAATGTTTTTTAAATTGTGTTTAATATAATGATTTTCCGGGGGTTAATTTTTTTTTTTTAAATGTAATGACGGGGGAGGGTTTAGGGAATTAAGAGGTTCATGTACAATTTGATATATTACATATGGAAACATATTTCAAGTTTTCTTGTTTTTTTTTTATTCATTATTTTTCTTTAAAATTATGCTTCTTTATGCTATTTGTATTAACTATTTTTTTGTTTTTAGTGATTAGGTACAACAATAGCATTCTCCTTACAAAAAGGAAGAAATTTCATATTTATTGATAATATCCACTACATGCAATTACATCAAGCAAAGAATTAATTCTATTCAAGTTCTTTCGATGAATTGCAAGAAGTGAAAGGAGAGTTTAGTGAAACACTTGTGGCGAAGATGTCTAAAGAGCCTCAACCACCATTGAGAGGGGTGTTTGGAAATGATCACTTTGGGCATCTTGCAGACATAGAAAACCAAATGGAAGAGGACATTGATGTCCCTCAGGAAAGCTAAGCTCCAGAAAATCCCAATTTCGATAAAGAATTTGGCTTCCATGATATTGTTTATTATTTTAATGTCTTGAAGAAAATGTTAAATTTGACAACATTTTGATAAGATATATTAATACTATTTTGAATTTCAGACTTTATTTTAGAAATAAAATTTCTATATATAATGTTTTTAATATGTTATTTACAAATATATGGCATAGTTTTTCTTGAATTTATGTGAATCATAACATTTTAAAATATAGTATGAAATAATATCATTTTTATACAAAAAATCTATGAAAATCCATTGAAAATGGTTGTAAATGTCTTTATTTTCCAGAATTTGTTAGAATTTTGTCAATAAAAAAGGCTTAATTTTCCTATAAAAATGTCTTATTTTAAAGAAAAAATTGCAAACTGTATATGTTTTTCAATATACTTACTTCTAAATGGATGTTATTTTGTTAAATGTCTAAAAAAACACACTTGAAAATAAAAAGTAATAATATTTTATGACAAAGATGACTCAAAGGCCCAAAAAAATGCCCTAAAATGAAAATGTGTGATACTGGTATCAACCCTTTTTTAAATGGAGATAAAAATAGCTACTAAAATTAGAAGAGAGAAAAATGAGAACTGTGCCGAGTTCTCGTTTCATAGTATAAGTGGTTTAAAGAACTCTAGGTCAAATTGGAGAAACTTTACTCACTTGAACAAAGAGGAGAAGCAAGACCTGTTATCCTCGAGGTTGATAGTGAATTAAGAAAATCTATTCATGGGTACAATAACTTCAGAAGATGATTTAGATATGGAAGGAGAGGAAGACCTAAAGGTAGAAGTCATAAGTTCCCTTGAATAATTGAGAAAGAGCAGGATGAAGAACAATTCTTTAAAATAAAAATTGTCAAAGTCTCAACAAGAGCAGAAGTGAAAAGAAGAGGAAGTCAAGACCCTCCAATAAGAGCTACACAATTCAAGAAAACAAATGATGGCTAGAATGGAAAAGGCCAAGAACCTAAAACAAAAAATTGCTCAATTCAAGGAAGAAATAAAGAAGCGAAACGATTAATAGACTGTTAATGAGAAGTTCAAGGAAAGTAGTGAAGCTCTTAATAAAGTCCTCGTCTTACAAATATCACCCAGGGATAAAATAGGTATTGGATATAATCATAAAGGATTAAGCTCCATCATTCATGAAGATGTTGAAGATGTTAAATGTCAGCATGATGCTTCTGAAGATACAGCCAGGAAGCAAAAGATTCAAAAAAAAATGAGTTCCATTGATTAGAAATTTACCTCCTCCTCTCATGATAAAGATGGAACTAATATGATGCCTAAGAGACCAATGACAAATAGATATCAGTAGATATTTTTGGATCATTGTTACTCTTGTAATAATTTTGTTCATAAATCCCTGAAATGTAGATCTTATGGAAAGGTTTATGAATATAAGAAGGATACGTCTAGTAAAACAAAAGGAAGGAATCATAACTGGTTTGGACCTCTTCAAAGACATGACATAGTGTGTTAAGAATGTAATAACTTTGGACATATGGCTAGAGAATGTAAACTAAGGAAGAGTGTTTCAATAGAATATCATAAACAGTGAAAGAAGATGGAAGGTGTGAAGTAAGAAGATCAAAGGTTCCTCAAACATAAAGGGAAATTCTATGGATACTGTCATTTTTGTCATATGTTTGGTCACAAGGATGTTGACTGCATAACCAAGGGAAAAGATAAAAGTTTGAGAAGGAAACAAGACAAATACACAGAAGATGATAAAGGAAAAGTAAGCATGATACCTCATGGGAATATATGGAGGACAAATTCAGATTACGAGAACTCAGAAGACACATAAATTTCAAACATTAGTGAGGCCTCCAAAGATTATGATGAGAATAATAGTGCCATAAATAAGAATGTCGTCCATTATGAGGAAAAGAAAGATGGAGATGTAAAATAATACACCAATGAAGATGAAGATGAGGTGATGAAGAAGGATATAGTGATGGGATTCTTTTCTAAATATCTCTCATGATTTAAAGAGGACCCTGAAAATAACATTTGGAGGGATCATATACTCAAGGGGAGTTAAAATCAGAAAATTCCAATTGGTATCAAAATAAAATTGAATTGGTATCAAAATAAAATTCAATTGGTATCTAATGTTGAAGTATGCTGAAATATATCTTCATCAAAGACAATAAATGATCAAGGTTAAATGATAAGATTAGTATAAGGTTGACATAGAGAAAGTGTAAGACCTATGAAGTAAAATGAGAACAACAAAATGTGTGATTCATGAAGAACATGATGTTTGCAATCAAATAGAAGATAAATATTTTATGTTCACTTAGAATTTGAAGTCATGACACATAAAATTTGTTGACAGTGGAAGAAAACTCAAGTCTGATATGAAAAAGAAAAAAATTTAGGCTATTGAAAAGTGCTAGGATGAGTAAAGATAATAGTGAAGATTGTGAAGGAACAATGGGTATTTTAAAAATATATTTATCAGTTTAAGGAAGTTCTTTCTAAATTTGTCTCTCAAACTTGTAGCAAATACTATTGTTATCTCAGACCAAGGATTATTTGAAGGCCTCTTAAGAAGAGGAAGTTACATGATACAATTTTTTTAAAAGAACAGTGTAATGCTGAGTGTAAAATCTGTCACAAAAATGTTGACAAAGGAGAGGAATTATAGTGACAAGGGGAGTTGATGGATCTATCATTCAAGTTATCATTCAAGGACCTGTTGCAAGAAAGGAAATGTTAAGATAAATGATAATACATTGGTTAGTACAAAGTCCAGTTAACAAAGGGAAGATATGATGACAGGGGGAGTTTCCAGAAAGAAGAAAACATGAAATCCTATATCAAAATGGGTACAACAATACAGGTTATCCTTTGTCATTATTGTCAAAGGGGGAGACTGTTTAGATGTTTCCATCAATGCCAAAGGGGGAGATTGTTGAGAATAGTTGTCATTGATGTCGAAGGAGTTCAACAATGACAAGGGAAAATTAGTAACAAGGTCAATGATAGGAGAAAGGTCTGCAAAGCAAGCAGTGGAAGATCCATAAATCATAATTGAAGATCCATAGATGACACATAAGATGGATTTCATAATCCAAGACTGAAGATGGATTTCATAAATTGGAGTTATACCTGAGATAACCCAAAATTTCCTAAATTAAATCATCCTCACAATTGGAGATCGTGTGGTGGAGATGAGAGAGTGCTAAAGATCTACAGTCAGAATGAATTTCACTGATTAAATAGTGAGGAGGATAAAAAGGTGAATTGATTACAAAATTCGAAAGTAATCACCATGAAAGAAATTCAAATCAACGAACGAGGTTGATCGTTGAATCATATCCCTGCCAGTTATTTTGCAAAGAGAACTAGCGCAGATTAGTAAGATCCTGATGTGCACAAAATTTGAATAAAATTCTCCTTATGATATTTGTGGTCCACCATTGATCTAGATCTGACGGTCCTCGTGGATTTCGCAGATTCAAGTAGGAGGTGAGTTAACTGCTGATATGGGTACAAAATTTTAACTCAAACAAGTTTGTTCTATTTGGAGTCTGTCGTTGATTGAAGCTAATGGAGATCGACAGATAAGGTTGATCGTGGAAGAAGATCAACGGTTGTCATCAATTTTGCCAAGAGAACTAGTGCGAAAAAATAAAAGTTTGATGTGCACTAAATTTCTTTAAAATCCACTTTATGATATTTGGATTCCACCATCGATTTAGATTTGGTGGTACTCATTCATTTTGCTGATTAACTAGCAGATGAATTAATAGGATAGAATGGATGCAGAATTCTTATGTAATCCAGTTATCGAAGAATTGGACTTCGCTCTTCATTGAGCATTGCAAAAGACATTGGCCTTATTGGCCAGATTTAGCAGTTCTGCTAAATTAGAACCGACTAAATCATGTTAGTCCATCTAAAGACTGCATACATAGGGGCATGGCATTAGGTACGTGGATGGTCCAAATCGGTCGTGAGAAATACAGAAGTCCATTTTGAGAAGATCGATGACGGTGAATGATTTTGCATAAAGAAAAGGGAAGATCCACAAACGCGCATTTGGTCATAGTTCAATGGTTAGGATTGAATCTCCAAGGAAATATACTATGAGGAATGATTTACGCACAAAGAAAAGGGGAGATCCACAAACCCACATTTGATCATAGATCAATGATCATGGATCAATGATCATGAAGACATTCACAAAAGATCGATGGTGCAGAAAGGAGCCTGTTAGCGGAAAGTGGAAGGTAGAGATTCAAGAAAAGAGTTTGGGAAAATGTCATAGTTTTGCTACCCAAATACCGAAGGATCAATGATCCAAAAATAATCTGCATAATATCGATGGTTCGAAAAGCGGAAATTGTGGAATGATATTTGGAAATCACATATCCGATATCTGATTTCCATCTTAGATCAATGGTCACTGAGAGCTTGAAGAATATCAATGATGCATAATGATACGAGAACGATATTGATGGCATGGAAAGATTGGTTCGAAAAGTGGAAATCGTGGAATAATATTTGGAAAAAGTCACATATTCAATTTTCAATTTCCATCTCAGATCAACAGTCATGGAGAGCTCAAAAAGGATCAATGGTGTGGACTGATTGGTGTGAAAAGAGGAAATCATGGAATGATATTTTGAAAAATTCACATATCCACTATCTGATTTTTATCTCAGATCTACAGTCAGGAAAAATCCCAAAATGAGATCAATGACTCAGGATGATTGCAAAAATAGAGAATGCAGAAGAACACGACTCAAAGAATAAACTCTAAATTGATTAACAAGGAATTGTTTTAGTTGTTTTGAAGAATCACGATGGAAGTAGATGAATCTATGACTCAGTAATACAATGAGGAATTAATCTCTCATTAAGAGGCAGGATCGAAGAATGAAATGGTGAAATAGTGAAGAAATGCATCCATATGAAACATGAAGGTATTTATACACAGAGGGATGAGTGACAGAAATTGTCTCTGTGGTCCATATCATAGAACAAGAACTAGAGACCAGTGAGTGTGAAAAATATTGAATGGTAAAGAAATATGGAAGATTGCTGAAAAACATATTATGGTGGCAAGGTGGTGCTAGGAAAGGAAACAAGCCTGCAGGGGGTTGTAGCTTCCTTCCAGCAGAAGCTGGTAAATAGGGTGTAGTAGCATCCTTTCAGTTGTAGCTGAAAAAATAGGAGGTTGTAGCCTCCTATAAGAAGTTGGTAAATAGGGTGTAGTAGCATTTGTCAGTTGTAGCTGAAAAAATAGGGGGTTTTAGCCTCCTTCTAGTAGTTGCTGGTAAATAGGGTGTAATACCATCCTTGTCTGCAGTAGTAGGAAAAAACTATTTGTAATTTTTTTTTTTTGCAGTAATAGGAACTATTGGTGGTTTACCTAATTGGGCTTCCATGATAAATTTGTGTTATGTGTGTTCTTGTTTATTATGTGTTTTAATAAGTAAATTATAAAATTGGTTTTAAATTGTGAAAAGTTACAATACTAGTTCACCCCCCCTCTCAATATTGTCCAATATTCCAACAATTAGTATCATAGTAGGTTCCTTCACTACAGTTTAACCACCAGAAGGTAGATCCTAATTAAAACCACTATGGATCAACAAGAAGGGATGGCTTCCAACACAACTCCAACATTTAATAAAGGAGAATATGCAGCATGGAGAAATAGAATGAGGGTATACTTACAATCATTAGGATGTGGTGTATGGAATGGGATTATCTTGAATTACATCTTACCAAAAAGAGTAAGGACTACATATTAGAAAGAGTCCAAGAAAAATAACTCAAGAGTAATGGAGGCCAAACTTGATGGATTACATCAACCCATCAAAGAGAAGATAGGGAAATGTACCTCAACTAAAGAAATTTAGGTCAAATTGGAGAAAATTTACTTAGTTAAACAAAGAGGAGAAAAAAGACCTGCTATCCTCGAGGTTGATAGTGAATATGGAGAAAATCTATTCATGCATACAGTAACTACAAAAGATGATTTAGATATGGAAGGAGAGGTGGACCTAAAGGAAGAACTCATAAGTGCCCTTGAAGAATTGAGAAAGAGCATTATGAAGATCAATTCTTTGAATGAAAAATTGTCAAAGTATCAAGAAGAGAAAAAATTCAAAAGAAGAGGAAGTCAAGACCCTCCAAGAAGAGATACACAATTCAAGACAACAAATGATGGCTAGAATGGAAGAGGCCAAGAACCTAAAACAAGAAATTTCTAAATTCAAGAAATAAATAAAGAAGCTAAAAGATCAATAGACTGTTAATGAGAAGTTCAAGGAAAGTAGTGAAGCTCTTAATAAACTCCTCATCATATAAAGATCCCCTAGTGATAAAACATGTCTTGGATATAATCATGAATGATCAAGCTCCATCATTCATGAAGATGTTGAAGATGTTAAATTTCAACATGATGCTTCCAAAGACACACACAGGAAGCATAAGATTCACAAGAAATTGAATTCCAATCATCAGAAATTGGATTCCTCCTCGACTGATAAAGATGGAACTAATATGATGCCTAAGAGACCAATGACAAATAGATATCAATAGATCTTTTTGGGTCATTGTTACTCTTGTAATAATTTTGGTGATAAAGCCCTGAAATGCAGAGCTTATGGAAAGGTTTATGAATATAAGAAGGATACGTCTAGTAAACCAAAAAGAAGAAATCATAACCCGTTTGGACCTATTCAAAGATATGACATAGAATGTTACAAATGTAATAACTTTGGACATATGTCTAGAGAATGTAAACTAAGGAAGAGTGTTTGTTGGAGGAGCAAGTTGGTAACCCGACTAGAATGATAGCCGACTTATTCGATTAGCCGACTAAGTTGATCAGCCCACTAATTAGAGATTAGGTCGGCCACATAAGGTCGTGTCAGTTGACCGAATCGATAGGTATTTATTTGTAACTGTTTTGTAATTCATATATATTAGGCTATTGAGCTAGATGAGAACTTGGTTCAGTTCTCTGTATTGTATGGACACTTTCATGATAATATAATCTATTATTCTACTTACTTGTTCTTATCTCATATCTTTGTTATGTATGTATGCTTTTAATGTGTATTATTGGTAACCCTATGTGATTTGCGAGATTACAACATTGGTTTCATTGCTGGTAGTACATGTCTGAGATGTATACAAGCAGATGATATCAGAACAGGAGATTAAGGACTGTTGGGAGAGTAAAATAGTAAACTGCTTGCAAAATTACGCACGAGAAATAAATTAATCACTGTTCAAGCAAAGGAAAGGTTATTTACTGAAACTCATGAGAAGTTTGTAGAATCGGTACCCCAGTTTTTGAAAAAAATCCTGGATGAAAAAGATGGAAGCGACTAAAGATCAACAACTGTTAGAAAAACTGATTCGAGGGGGAAGGACAAACCTGTCGGAGTGGTTTGAAAATATCACCGACAAATTCTGTGAGGAACAAGCTATAGAAGAAAGAACTTCGGTGGAAACTATCCAGAAGAAATTCTACACAGACCTCACCAAGCAATTCTTGTGTTCCTTACCGACCTTGTTGTTCAAGTTCCTGATAGAGAAAGGAGTGGGTCATATCGTTGAACCTTGTCCATTACTATGAAAACCACCACAAAATACTAACTGGGCGGAGAAATAAAAGAAGTGGGATAAATTCATTGCCAAAAGGGAGTGGGAATACTTCCTAAGCAAGTAAACAGAACTATTTAGGATTTCTAAAGCGTCGGGTAGGCAATGGGGGGGTAGCTGGTCATATGTCGGGGTAAAGTGTAGAGGATTCTAGTCGACTAAGGAGATACCATTCATTAGTGATGGGAAGTTGGCCTAAAAAGGAAATCGAAAGGACAACGTCACACAAAGGTACAATGGACTTATAGAAAATAGAGAGGGAGAAGAGGCTACAAAGAAGGGAAGAAAGAATATAAAGAGCTATAGTGCTACAAATATGAATGAGTATTAGGGTTATAGACTAAGAGAGAAACCCTCTAGAGTCGGGTCATGACCGACAAGAAGGAGTAGAAGAAGAAGCGTCGCCTATGGAAGAAGATTTGTGGATAGAGCAACGAGTATCTCTCCAATTAGAAGTTCCTTAGAAGGTAAGACCTCTATCTCGCATGAAGCTGAGTACCAGGGTACAAACCATTATCAAAGAGGACCTCAGACTAAGAGCTGGTGACTTTGGTATTTGGAGTCGACTAGACAACGAGAGAAACCATGATAATCATCTACTTATCTGTTGAACAGAAGAAGGAAGTTGGGTCACGCTTCAAGCGATACCCTCCAACCAAAGTATCCACTTAATTTACCCGACACACAGAGGAGCACCCCCTGTACCAAATACAGCTTTGGAAGATACAAAAAATTTGGAGCTGCAGAAAAATAATTGCAGTTGGACATCGACATGAGAAATCGACCCTGACCAACTGCTTGTTGGTGAAGAAATGACAACTAATATGATCGATGAAAATGAAAGTTTTGTCGACAATAGCTCGGCACAAAGGAATAAAAACATCCCACTACCCTCACCACCACCCCCACCACCACTACCTCCTGAAGAAGATAGTGACAATGACTCAGACATGGGTCATAGGTCATCACACATCCCTCTATATGAGGGTGACAAGGATCCCATATGACATTGGTTTGTCTGTGAATCGACATTGGAGGAAAACCAAGTTACAAATGAAGACAGATATATGGCACAGTTCGCTGGTTCCTTAAGGAAAAGGGAATAAACATGGTATATGAACTTTTCTAAAAGAACCCTCAGAGCAACTAAAGCAAAAGCCAAAGTGCTATTTTTATCATTCTTTAAAACTCTAGATGCAAAACATCTAGCAGCTAAGAGATTGAAGACAACATCACAAAACTCAGGAGAAACTGTCTGCAACTACGAGAAATGCTGGAAATACCTTCTCAACCAATTGGATTATGTCATTGATGAGAAACTATTAATCTAGTGGTTTCTTGCAGGTCTGTCACAGAAAATTTGTCGGCACATAAGTCTGGAGACATTCAAAACTTATGAAGATACGCTTACTAAAGCCCTACAAGTAGAAATGGATGAAGATATTCTAGTATACCCCACAGATCATAGACTGGAGGAATAGCTTGAGATCGTGCAGAAACCATTAAAAGAGCTAAACCTTAAGAGTTAGGATATCTGATGCAGGAAATGTTCAATGACAGGACATTCAAAAGACAACTGTCGATAGGATATCAGCCAACAGGACGTTTGATTTGTGCAAACAAAGTGTTTTTGCGACATTTTCCAAGACCATGGCGATCACACGACAAAATATTTCCCGTTTAACATGAAAAATGACAAAGCATCTTGGTGCGCTATCTGCGAAACAAAGAATCACGCCACGGTCGACTGCCATAAACCTAAAAAATCGATAGAATTATCATGCAGTAGACTAGTCTAATGCAGTCGCACAGAATAATGAACAATGAAACAATGCACAAAACAACCAAAATAATCAAAGATACGAAGGTCGTCGATACGAACACCGCTTCGACAACCGATGTGGAGGATATGGAAGTTGAGGTCGATTCTCCGGGAATCGAGACAACCGACCACGTCGGCCCATCCAATATTTCACATGTTACAAGGAAGGACATTGATATGTAGACTATCCATACAAGGACAGGACTGGCCTAAAATTCTGTACTAGTTGTGGAGTGGGGGATCATTCATTAGAGGATTTCCCCACTATGCTTGAAAAAATAAATAAGAATAAAACTATTAATGTCTTGTTGTGTGTGCAAAAACATGATATAATTAATACATATAATTTTCATATAGTAACCCGACAAGGGACAAAAATTGGGAATGATAACCCACGAATAAGCAAAATAAAAGAAAATAATGTTTATCCTGACCCAGTTAAAGAAAAACAATTATATAAAGATGCAACAAATGTATTTAGAGAATTTTCCTAACAAGAAGAAGACGATGAAAACTAACATAACATAGTAAAAGAGTTAATACACTTAGTACAAAAAGATAACTCAGTATCTCAATTCATTGACTTATTATATAAAATAAAACACAACAACAACACTGAAAAACAAACAAAGAGTATTTGCAGTCTAAATAAAAAATATAAAAGTGATGCCGACCCACTTGTCAACCTGGAAATCGAAGGATACCATGTCTGACAAGTCGTGCTCGATTTTGTATCATAGGTAAATATTATGACTCGAGAAACATGGGAATAGTTAGGCAGACCTTGATTATATGAATCAGGCATATACCTGAAACTAGCCGAACAAGGCCTAATTGAACCTATTGGAGTCTAGAAAAATGTTGACACAACGATAAAAGGAATATCAACCAAAGTCGACTTTTAAATTATTGACCCTAAGGAAGGATCCATCTCTTTCCTAGCATTAGTAGGTCGACCTTGGGGAGAAAAATGAAAGCCTCAATATCCTTAGACAAAGAAAGAATAAAATTAAAAGGGAATGGACAAAACTTCATTATACCTATTCATCTATCCCAAGGAGAACCTTGGACAGAACCAATTGATGAAGAAGTTGACATCCGATAACTATATCAGATACATAATAATGAAGATTACATAGAACCTAATATATATGGTGAACTTTACTTAGGCAACCAAGACTTAGTAGGATACAATTCAGACACATAACTATACGATTGGGAGGTTGAAACCTATGAAACAAAAGCAAGAGGATGCTAGACCATTCAAAAAGTACAGAAGAAACCAGTCAGAGAATGCTTTGTGGTGTCCATCATCCCAAAAATATTTGAGAAGAAAAATAGGGAATATCTTACCTTGAAACCAATAAATTTAAATATCACAAAAATACCAAGATATAAAGAAAGAGAATCACCAGCTATGCACATAGAGCAAGTATCTAGGAACATTGGTGAACATGGCCGACTACAAAGCTTAGTGGAAATTTTCGCAGGACAAGCTACTAGATGGTGGGATACCCATCAGTCAAGACTGTAGACATGGACAACAACTTCAACTTATTTTGTAGAAAGATTTGGAGGAAAGAAGTTAACCAACTAGGATTAGATACCTATATTTACCCAAGGACAAAATCTAGAAAACCACATAAAGACATGTGAAAAAGAATGGAGAAGACTTGGATATAAAGATGAGCGAACATGGCCACACCTATTCCCATCAACACTCTCCGACTTACCAAAAAAATGGTACAAAATGGAAGAAGCTTGAGGTGAAACATTCCTATGGCATGAACTCAAAGAGAATTTTAACAAAGATTTCAACTTTGTACCCCAAAATGAGAATTTGGTCGAAACAACAAAACAGATCAAAGTATTTATACAACCGACAGAAAACAAAACCGTAAAACATGATCGACCGACAACAAAATGCAATAATGTACAAACCAGGACAATTCCACAATCAACAAGAATACAAATGGAAAATGAAAAATCAGAAGGGAAAATATTTATATGGAAATCAAACCATGTCGAAACAACAAAACCAATTCGCACAGTATTCAAAGTCGAGATAACACATAAAGAAGACATCGACCGAATGACCGCAACAGACTTTCCTGCTACATTTTCATAGTTTAAAGAAGGTAGTCGACTAATCAATGAGACAAAAGCCCCTGAATGGTTAGACACTAAAGTGAAAATCAAAGTAGTTGACATATCAAATGATGATTGACCAAAAATAGCAAAAAATTGAGACTACTGGACTGAAGCATAGACAACAGAGATAGTAAACCTACTGAAAGAATTTCAAGATGTATTTTGTAGAGACTATAAGGATCTCAAAGGTCTAGTACATGAAATGGGTGAAATGAAGATTGACATTAAACCTAATGTTCGACCTGTAAAGAAAAGACCATATAAACTAGGTCATAAATACAAAGAGGTAGTAAAAAAAAAGATTGATAACATGCTTGCAGCAGGAATTATCTACCCTATTGACCAATCAGAATGGGCAATACCAATGGTGGTTCAACCAAAGAAACATGATCCAACCAAGCTAAGGAACTATGTCAACTTCAGAGAACTCAATAAAGTTACATTAATAGACCCATTTCCAACTCCTTATGTAGATGAAATCTTAAATGAGGTCACAGGACATGAATGCTACTCATTTATAGATGGATTCTCAGGGTATAATCAGGTACCAATAGCCAAAGAAGATCAGAACAAGACAACATTTGTATGTGAATTTGGCTCATTTGCTTATAGGGTCATGCCTTTTTGATTAAAAAATGCACATGTAGTCTTTTCAAGGATTATGGTTAAACATTTCAGGAGTACATTTTCAAAACAATGGTAGTATATTTCGATGATTGGATAATATACTTTACACTGAAAGACCATTGTAAATGTCTAAGGCTTATGTTGGAATGATGTCAACAAATCCAATCATCTCTGAACATTAAGAAGTGTATATTTCTGACCCCCATAGGGATCTTGTTAGGACACATTGTCTGTAAAGAAGGTATTAAAGTCGACTTCGCAAAAATAAAAATCATCCTCGACTTAAAACCACCGATGAATCCAAAACAAGTCAGGATACTACTTGGTCATACAGGATATTATAGAAAATTCATAAGACACTATTTAGATATGACATACGCACTGGAAGAACTGCTAAGAGAGGATCAGGAGTTTGAATGGACAGAGGAGTGCAACATATCATTTGAAAAACTAAAAAGAAAGCTATTCGAAGCACCCATCCTAAGGTTTCCAAACTGGTCGACCAAATTCCATGTACACATCGACGTATTAGGCCTAGAAATAGGAGCAATCCTAACTCATCCAGGAGATGATGAAATGGACTACCCTATAGTTTACAGTAGCAGAAAACTAAATAAAGCTGAAAGAAACTATTCGACAATAGAAAGAGAAGCATTAGGAATGGTCTTCACACTACAAAAATATCGACACTACCTAATAGCTAATCCATTTATCTTTTACATCAACCACCAACCACCAAGCACTAAAATACCTCATAAATAAGCCTCTACACCATGGAAGAATTTGTCGATGGCTACTTTTATTCCAAGAATTCAAATTTGAAGTCGTCGTCAGACCAGGTAAGTTAAGTGTCGGTCTCGACCATCTATCCAGAATCAACACAAGAGAAGAACCGACAAGATTCAAAGATGACTTACCGGATGCAAATATATTTCAAATAGAAGCAGTCCCAGTAGAATTGGAGGAAATAGCATAGTTCTTAGAAAATGGGCAAGCACCAGAAGGCATGAATACGAAGAAGAAACAGATCTTAGCCATGAAAGCTGCACCTTATAGCCTCATAAATGGATTCCTATATAAAATGGGTTTAGATGACATCCTCAGAAGGTGCGTACTGGAACATGAAAAAAATAATATTATGCATGAAGCACATTACGAACCTGCCAGAGGACATTTCTAAGCAGACACAACTGCAAAGAAAATCCAACAATCAAGGTTGTGGTGGCCGACACTTTACATATATTGCAAAAGGTTTGTAAGCCAATGTGACAGATATCAATCAACTTGGGTAGACCACTGTAGTCGATGCAACCAAGGAAAGGGATGGAGAACTAGGGAAACTCCTGGAAACAATAGCAATAAAAACAAAAACAAGGAGCCAAAACAGGCGTAAGGAGCTTGACAACAATGAAAAAGAACAAGTTGAGTTCCTTAATAGATGCAAAAATGTCATGCAATCTGTGATACCTGGACCGACAAAGGACGACACCGAAAATCCCTTAGAAAGATCTTATCAGCTGTTTGAGAGCATGGTGTCACTGCTACATGAACAAATGTAGGACACAAGAGAGGAGCAGAAAGAAGAAACAACTTGACTATTGATGCAATAGCATACAACTTTTACAGAAGCATACAAAGTACTCCAAGATCACATGAAGGAGTCGGTTATTACGGAAGAAGTACTAAGAGACTGGCCTGCTTATTATAGGCAAGTATATCAGCAAACTCGGAAGACACGATAAGAAATACAAGCACTAGAGAAGAGAAAAAGTACAGAGGAAGCACTTAGAAGCACAATTGAAAATCAAATAGTGCTTGAAATAGCCAAATTATAGAAGCAAGAGCGATAAGCACACCAGTGGGTGCAGCAAGCAATTCCAAGTTTAGAAAATTTAGACATCATCTTCCTGCAGATGAAATGAATTTTTGAAACTGCAGAGGAAAAGGACCAGTTTATGGGTTCCGACATGGAAATAATAACAGAACTTTCCATTCAAGAAAAGATGTCGATATTATCAAGTTTTACTACATTAACCATCGACATTCAAAAAGTACTGCAAAGTTGGACGGAATTTCAACATCAATTGGTAGTAACAGCTGAAGCAATTGTCGAAGTCTGTGTACAGAAGAGACCAACCATCAGACTTCACAGCACATGAAGATCAAACACAGAAATAACTACTTACGATAGGCAATGAAATTTTGTTACCTCCCTGTTTCTTCGGGACAAAGAAACGTTTTGTTTGTGGGGAGATGTTGGAGGAGCAAGTCGGTAAGCCAACTAGAATGATAGCTGACTAAGTCGATCAGTCGACTAATTATATATTAGGTCAGCCACATAAGGTCGTGTCGGTTGACCGAACTGATAGGTAGTTATTTGTAGTTGTTTTGTAATTCATATATATTAGGCTGTTGAGCCAGATGAGAACTTAGTTCAGTTCTCTGTATTGTATGGACCCTTTCATGATAATATAATCTGTTATTCCACTTACTTGTTCTTATTTCTTGTCTCCATTATGTATGTATGCTTTTAATGTGTATTATTGGTAATCCTATGTGATCTATGAGATTACAACAGTGTTTCAGTAGAAGCTCAAAAATAGTGGAAGAAGATGGAAGTTGTGAAGCAATAAGATCAAATATTCCTCAAACATAAAGGGAAATTCTATGGATATTGTCATTGTTTTCATACGTTTGGTCACAAGGCTACTAACTACAAAACCAAGGGAAAAGATCAAAATTTGAGAAGGGAATAAGAAACATACATAGAAGATAATAAAGGACAAGTAAGTAGGATAACTGAAGATATGGAGGAAAAATTCAGATTACAAGAACTCATAAGAAACACAAATTTCAAACATTAGTGAGGTCTCCAAAGATGACGATGAGCATAATAGTGCAATAAATAAGAATGGCATCCATTATGAGGGAAATAAATATGTAGATGTAAAAGAATACACCAATGAAGATGAAGATGAAGGTGATGAAGAAGGACATACTGATGATTGTGGGATTCTTTTCTAAATATCTCTCATGATTGAAACATAACCCTGAAAATAACATTTAGAGGGATCATATCCTCAGGGGGAGTTAAAATAACAAATTTCCAATTGGTATCAAAACAAAATTCAATTGGTATCTAATGTTGAAGGATGCTGAAATATATCTTCATCAAAGACAATAAATGATCAAGGTTAAATGATAATATTGGTGTATGGCTGACATAGAGAAAGTGTAAGACCTATCAAGTAACATGAGAACACAAAAATATGTGATTCATGAAGGCCATGATGTCTACAATCAAATAGAAGATAAATATTTTATGTTCACTTAGAATTTGAAGTCATTACACATAAAAATTGTTGACAGTGGAAGAAAACTCAAGTCTAATCTGAAAAATAAAAAATTCAGTCTATTGAAAAGTTCTAGGATGAGTAAAAAACAGTGAAGATTGTGAAGGAATAATGGGTCTTTTAAAAATATATTTATCAGTTTAAGGAAGTTATTTCTAAATTTGTCTCTCAAACTTGTAGCAAAGCATATTGTTATCTTAGACCAAGGATTGTGTGAAGACCTATTAAGAAGAGGAAGTTACATAATACAATTTTTTTTAAAAGAATAATGTAATGATGAGTGTAAACTCCGTAACAAAAATGTTGACAAAGGAGAGGAAGTACAATGACAGGGGGATTCCATGGATCTATCATTCAAGTTATCATTCAACAACTTGTTGCAAGAAAGGAAATGTAAAGATAAATTATAATACATTGGTTAGTACCAAGTCGAGTTAGCAAAGGGGAGATATGATGACAAGGGGAGTTGTCAGAAAGAAGAAAACATGAAATCCTATATCAAAATGGGTACGACAATACAGGTTATACTTTGCCATTGTTGTCAAAGGGGGAGAATGTTTAGATTCTTCCATCAATTCCAAAGGAGGAGATTTTTGAGAATATAGTTGTCATTGATTTCAAAGGAGTTCATGAATGACAAAGGAATAACCAATGGACATGTAGAAGGATGAAATCAATAAAACACAAAGGATAAATTACATGGATTATCATTGATGTCAAAGGAGTTCAACAATGACAAGGGAAAATTAGTAACAAGGTCAATGATAAGAGAAATATTTGCAAAGCAAGTAGTGGAAGATCCATAGATAAGACAGAAGATGGATTTCGCAATCCACAATTGAGGATGGATTTCACAAGCTACAGTTATACCTGATATAACCCAAAACTGCCTAAATTAAATCATCTTCACGATTGGAGACCGTGTGGTGGAGATTAGAGAGTGCCAAATATATATGGTCGGAATGAAAGAAATTAAGATCAACAGACGAGGTTGATCATTGAATAAGATCAACGATACTAATTATTTCGCAGGGAGAACTAGCACAGATTAATAAAATCTCGATGTGCAAAAAATTTGAACAAAATTCACCTTATGATATTTGTCGTCCACCATTGATCTAGATATGAAGATCCTCATGGATTTCACAGATTCAACTAGCAAGTGAGTTAACTGCTGTCATGGGTGCAAAATTTTAATTCAAACAAGTTTGTTCTATTTGGAGTCTGTCATTGATTGAATATGATGGAGATCAATGGATAAGGTTGATCATGGAAGAATATCAATGGTTGTCATCGATTTCATTGGGATAACTAGCATGGACAAACAAAATTATGATGTGCACGAAATTTCTCTAAAATCCACTTTATGATATGTGGAGTCCACCGTCGATCTAGATATGATAGTCCTCATTCATTTCACTGATTAACTTGCAAGTGAGCTAATAGGAGATCTTGGATGTGAAATTCTTATGTAATCCAATTATCAAACAATTGGAGTCCGCACTTCATTGAGTGCTTCCTAGGACATTGGCCATGTTGGTTAGATTTAGCGGTTCTGCTAAATTAGAACTGACTAATTAATGTATTAGTCCCTGTAAATACTGCATATAGAGGGTCCTGGCATCAGGCATGTGGACGATCCAGATCAGTCGTGAGAAATACAGAAGTTGATTTTGAGAAGATCGACGATAATGAATGATTTCTGCACAAAGAAAAGGGAATATCCACAAACATGAATTTTATCATAGATCAATGGTTAGGATTAAATCTACAAGGAAATATATGGTGGGGAATGGTTTCCACACAAAGAAAAGGGGAGATCCACAAACCTCCATTTGATCATAGATAATCGATCATGAAGACATTCACAAAAGATCGATGGTGCGGAAAGGATCCCGTCAATGGAATGTGGAAGGAGGGAAGCGAAAGGCGGAATGCGGAAGGAAGAGAATCATGAAAAGCGTTTTGGAAAATTTCATAGTTCCTCTACTCAAAATTTGGAGGATCAATGATATGAAAAAAATCCGCATAAGATCGACAGTGCTAAAATATTTGTTTGGAAAGTGGAAATTATGGAATGTTATTTGGAAAAATTCACATATTTGATATCCGATTTCCATCTCAGATCAACGGTCACCGAGAGTTTGGAGAAGATCAACGGTGTGGAATGATACTCGAATGAGATTGATGGTGCAAAAATATTGGTTTAGAAATAAGAAATCATGGAATGATATTTCAAAAAATTCACATATCAGATATTCGATTTCCATCTCAGATCAATGGTCACATAAAGATTGAAAAATATCAATGGTGTGGAATGATTGTTGCGGAAAGTGAAAATTGTGGAATGATATTTTGAAAAAGTCACATATTCGCTATTCGATTTTTATCTTAGATATACGGTTAGGAAAAACCCTGAAATGAGATCAATGGATCAAGATGATTGCGGAAATAGAGATTGCAAAAGAACACGACTGGAAGAATAAATTGTAAATTGATTAATAGGTAACTATTTTCATTGTTTTGAAGAATCACGACGGAGGTAGATGACTCTACAACTCAGTAATGGAATGAGGAATTAATATCTCATGAAGAGGCACGATCGAAGAATGAAATGGCGCAATGGTGAAGAGATGATTTTGCAGGAAACGTGAAGGTATTTATACATAGAGGGACGGGTGAGAGAAATTATCTCTATGGTCCAGATCATAGAAGAAGAACCAGAGACCAGTGAGTGTGACAGAGATTGAAGGGTAAATAAATCTGGAATATTATTGAAAACATATTAGGGTAGAAGGGTGGTGCTAGGGAATGCAACATGTCTACAGCGGGTTGTATCCTCCTTCTAGTGTAATATGGTAAATAGGGTGTAGTAACATCCTATTAGTCGTAGTTGAAAAATAGGGGCTTGTAGCCTCCTTCTATTAGAAGCTGGTAAATAGGGTACAGTAACATCCTGTCAATTGTAGATGACAAAACATGGGGTTGTAGCCTCCTTCCAGTAGTTGTTGGTAAATAGGGTGTAATACCATCCTTCTCTATAGTAGCAGGAAAAAAATCTTTGTAAATAACAATTTTGCAGTAATAGGAAGTATTGGTTGTTTACCCAATTGGGATTCTACGATAAATTTGTGTTCTCTGTGTTCTTTTTTATTATGTGTTTTAATAAGTAAATTATAAAAGTGGTTTTAAATTGTGAAAAGTTACAATACTGATTCACCCCTCCTCTTAGTATTGTCCAATATTCCAACACAGACGTGACTGGAATAAGTCATATTTTTCCTCCTTATCCTCTTCTTGAGTAGATACATGAGGAATACAACCATGTTTTATATCCTTCATCAATTCCTTCAAGTCTTGAAGATCTTATTTTCTAGCCATCCCTTTTATATCCTCTTTAATAGACATCCTTTTGAGATCCTCTTTACTAGCCATCTTATTTTCCAATTTAACTAAGTCATCTATTTTCACATTTTCTTTAATCATATCTTCCAATTTGGACACTCTAAAAGATATGTATTCCATTTCATCGTATGTTTGGGATGAATCCTCTACGGGTTTGAGTGAAGTGTGATTCTTTCCAATTCCTTTCGGTGGAATTTTGAAAAATAATATATATCATACCCTAACGTTTACCACAAATATATCCTTATACTCAAATACATTCAAATGAAAAAAGACATACCCTTTTTAAACCTTGATTAGAAGACTATTTTAGGGACGACTTGTAACTAAGGTAAATTTTGAATTTAGACTCCTCTGGGTCTGAAATTTCATCCTAAGGTACCCTGATGTGTCTTATTTCCAATTTTGTAGGTATGACCTAATTCAGATGTGTCGAAAAAACGTTATTGCAAATCCCCAAAGATTCTTATTTTTAGACTATCTAGAAAAGTGAACTTATACGGTATGTCACGTGTCCAATATTTTGTTTATGTAGTTGAAAATTATACCATAGACACCTTGGTCCATCTTATTTCAGATTTAACTTTTCTCACTCAATTGGGATCTCAAATGCCTCATATATGATCTTTTTCCCTAGAACACCTGTTTTAGACGAGGTTTTGGACTATTCAAAATCCTACATTCCTCCACAATTATCTCCAAAATTGTAATGGATTAGAATCTAAATTTTGGAGTGGATATAGTAAGGTCTGTTTTAGAAGTGGGTTTTTAACGTCAATATTAGAATTATTTAGAAAAAAATTTGTTGCAAAAATTCCAAGATGACTTGTTTTGCAAAAGCCAGTCTCGAGGAAAGAGTGCTGATACCAAATGTTATTCAACCAAGTCCCAACAATAACATAAAAAGAGCAGAAATAAACACTAGGAGAGTAAATCACACCTTAACAATGAATAATGAAGACAAATATCAATCCTCTTTGAGGTAGAAACCTCCTTATTCAATGTACCGAGTACACAAGACAAGATAAGATACAATGATGACTAAAATGAGAATATATACTTCCTATATATAGGAGACAAAGGTGTACAATAACAACTGATAAACCCACTAATAGATCCAATCCAACATATATAATATGTAATGCACCATAATATAGGGGGTAATGTGCCACACTATATGGAGTAATGTGCCATCATTAAGGGATTAACAAACTCTAACTATATCCAAAATATGTCATGGTCAAATCCACATGTATAATGTATCCAAGAGAAAAAACTCTAACATATAGCATCAAGAGAGGGAAAATACCAAGTCAAACCCCATATCATAAATATCCAAGGAAATCCAAAAACAAGTCAAGACCTATACAATAAATATCCAATGAACTCTAATTTCCTCTCTCTCTTTATCTCTAAACCCCGAACCTCTAATATAAAGAGGGCCATTTAGATTTTGAGATAAGTAGGTCATATCTTATGTGATTTGCACATGGTTAGATTGTTTTTGTTTTCTCATTATGTTATGATTATATATTGTTTCTATATTCTCATTGTGTTTTGATCAATAACTTTGGAAATTGTATGGAATGGTCATCACTTCATACTTGAAAAATAACCTTTTTTTTGCAAGCATAATAATCTTGTTTTGTTAATGAACATTTTGGATATGGGGAAAAAATTAAAAGAGAAACAAATTCTAGAAGGAAGGATTTTCTCCTTGAAAAGGTCAATGATCTAAGAGAAAAGGCTAGGTTGGGAATGGAAAAACATAAACATCTTGACCTCACTGCCTCATATCCTAGAACAATGCATGAATCAATTACCTCTAGTTCAACACCATAGGTGAAGTGGATGATCCCAATGGATCCCACTCAAATTACGTTAACTATTTAGCCTCAACCTAATAATCCATCAACACAAAATGATGAAGTGATTCAATTCAAGCATTGGCAGATGCTGAGTATGAAAAATTGGATGTGTAAGGAGTTGTTATTTGTAATCTATGAAGGAAGACAACACACATGTTAGACACACTCATAATATGAACCAATGTGCAAATGGAGGTCCACAACAAACCATTGTGGGGGGACTCATACTTCTTGTCCACCTCCCTTAGCTCGACTGTCTAGTGTGGAAGAACTTATAGGCGTATTAATGTGGATGGAAGTTCCCTAGAAGTCCTCAAAGGTAAGTTAACTAAACGAACTATTGATTGGAAATGTAACAAAATAATTAAAGAATTTTTTGAATCCAAGAGGGATGCATTCAAATGTCAATCATTTATTGGTTTGTTAAAATCACATTGTTTAGTTGTTGTTAGGAGAATTTAGGCATAATCAGTAAATATATTTTTGAATCCAAGAGTGATGCATCCAAATGTCAATTATTTCTTGGTTTGTTAAAATCACATTGTTTAATTGTTGTTAGGAGAATTTTAGGCATAAAAATAGTTAGAAGTTCAACTACTAGTATTCATGTTGTTATAAATATTCAAGATGATTTTAATTTGATTGGAAAGATGTTTAATACAAAATATATTAATGTGTCCCAGTGTATTATCAAAATAAATTGTAAACAAATCCATAAGACGTCATCTCCTATTGTTACACACATTTTACATCTTTAAAGTAGGTAAAATACTATTCAAAAGTATTATTCAATTAGAGAAAAACTTGACATACAGCCAAGTAAATAATATTAATGCTGGGCCTTCGTTGGTAGGTTTCCTCGTTTAGACAAGAAGCTAATTGATGTCATTAAAGAACAAGTACACAATTTTTGGCATGAAAACACATGACCTCCATAAAATCAAAGAGATGTACTAAAGTTGAGAAAAGGTTCTAATGAGTGTGAACCTCAAGAAGTATACAAGATATTCAAGACTAAACACACATAATTAAACCTGGGAAAAAGGTCCCTTGAGAAACACAAACCCTGGTACGTTAGAATATGTACTGACCACACCACATGCTTATGTAGGTACTATGTATGATTTGAATATTATTATGATACATATGAAAACATCCTTTGTGATTTGCATACTAACACTATGCATGGATTCTTTAAAAAATTACCATGAAATGCATTGAGAGATTTAATCCATAGAATTATGTGTCAAAGGGACAAAGGAAAAAAATATTATGAAAAATCATGTCTATATGTGAGATGTTCCAAGTGCAGTGGATTTGCATTATCAAGTTGTTGCATTCATGAAAGCGAGGAACATGAATTTCGGAGGATTACAATAGACTTACAGATCTTCAAATATGTAACATATCAATTAGACAATGTGAAGGAAGTAAAAATATTGCATTGGTGAATTCATAGGTAAGTGAAGATTGAAAACTTTTACATTGTACATTTAGTTTCTACAGATATATCTTTTAAATCTCACATTGTAATAACACCCTTGTTTTCTTAGCACTAGGAACAAATATGCGATTTCTTTAAGGAATTTTACAAAAAAAAGAGTAGTATGTTCAACATATGCATGTAGTGTGATGGAAATATGAAAAATATAGAAAATGTAGGGACACCATTCCCCATGGTACCATATTGTTGGTTGTGTATTTTGTTGAGAACTACACCCTTCAGCCACAAAAAGAGATTCAACATCAATATTAGCATAATGGTACATATCACATATGGGAATGAGCTAGAGAGATACAATGAGAAGAGGATAATAGTCATATAGACAAACTTCTACATTAGTGCTGATAGGTGCCATGACATACATTATGTGCTACATTTCTTTCAAATTTTCTATGGTCAACTAAAGGAGAGAGATATACAAATGGATAAACATTGTATATGGTCACATGGTTGTGTGGGCCAATCCAAAAATGCTCGTGTATTCCAATGGTTGAGTATTTTTCATTAGAAATACGATGTGCCACATATTTTGAACTATTTTTAGACTGGGCATGATAAAAGCGGGGACATGAATGGTTCTCTGCAATGATGTCAAATTAAAGAAACTTGGATAAGACATGTGGTAATAAATTTTTGGCAAGTGGTCAGTATAGATCGATCACATTCCAATAGTTTCCTCACAGTACAAGGAACAGAAGGATTTCATTATTTTCATAGCTCAAACAACAATTTAGTTGATATATGGACATTAAAACTTGCTTGCTTTTGTGCCCCCCTATAGCCATGGTGAATGGGATGATTGTGAATCAATGATATAGTTTGATGAATGGGATCATGTATCACTTGCAATAGAGACACATGTAGTTGTTAAAATAATCTAGTTAGAGGAGTGCTAGTCATCTATTTTTACCAACAATGATCATACATATGATCTTGTAAAACCATGTAGAAATTTATGCAATCATATCTCATATCCCTTCTTTTTATTTTCATTTAATTATGTCATCAAACCCCTACATATTTGAATTTGGCTATACAATGCATTTTTGTAGGACACATATACATAGTTTCCATCTTGAAATACAATAAATGAGGCACAAATGGTTGGTTGGACTGATGCATCGAAGGGAAGCAAATCCTTAATGCATCATTAATTGATAGTGAAGGCATTGAATTTTCAATTGGATTGATGGTTGTTTAGGGTGAATATGTTACACTATATGGACAGCAAAAAAATAATAGTTGGTATGTATACATGTACTACAAACTAGGTTCATTGGTGTATCACTTTACAGATTTGATCATTGGTATACAAATCCAACTAAAAACAACATTTACTAAGGGATCAGACAAGGTAGGCTACTTCCTATCTCATACAAAGCAAGAGAGGTTGATGGAGACAATTAGCAATAGAGATGATCCATAAGGCCTTATTGAATTAGATGCTTAGTTGATTTCGAATTTGCAATGGAAAAAATTCACACTAAGGTAACTATTTCATGTTATGTAAATAGCTTATTAATGTTATATTATTTATTCATGCATGCCTCATCATCATCATCCTCATTATATTTGTATTAATTCATTTGTTGTCTTTTTTTTTGCACTCATCTAAGTACAACATAAGATTCTCATCCATCCTCATCCTGCTCATCCATCATATAATGTCATCCACCATCATCCTCATGCTCATTGTGACCATCACCATCCCCATGCCCATTTTCACTATCACCATCATTCCTTAACATCCTAATGCTCATTTTCACCACCACCATCATCATTATCATATTGTATCATTGCCACTATCAGCATCATGATTCATCATCATCCCAATTTTCACCATCACCTTCATCATTATCACATTGTCTCTTTGTCACCATCACCATCATGCCTCATCATCCTCATGATCACATTGTGACTACCATCATCCTCATCCATCATATTTCATCCACCATCATCCCCATTCTCATTATCACCATGACCATCATGCTTCATCATCACCATACCTATTGTCACCATCACCATCACCATCAGTTCTCATCATCCTCATTGTCACTATATTTGTATTAATGTATTTGTTGTCTTTGTTTTCTTATCTCATTTAAGTAAACCATAATATATCATCCTCCTCATCTATCATATGTCATCCACCATCACCATCGTGCTTCACCATCACCATTACCATTCCCATTGTCACAATCTCCATCATAAATCGTCATCCTCATGATCATTGACACCATCACCATCCTCATTGTCACATTATCTCATTGTCACCATCGCCATCATGCTTCATCCTCATCCTCATTTCCACCGTCATTGTCCTCATTGTCACATTGTCTCTTTCTCACCATCGCCATCATGCCTCATCATCCTCACTTAAATATAATTCAAACATATTAATTTCTTATATAAATTACAAACAGCTTTCATTTTTCACTTTTTTGGATGTGTTTCCATTGCATCAATTGTAATTATTGGTATTTGAACTCTTATCAAACATTTTGTATCAATATATGACCTATACCATTTAATGCATAAGATTTTTTTATATATATTTAAAAGATAAATCACATAATCTTCAGTTAAAAACAATTTTTCATTACTAGTGCATCTGTACATGATGGGCCAAATAATTGCAACCATAAACACTAAATCCCTTAGCTCATTACTTAAATGATCAATCTTGGAATTCATACAAACTTAAGAGGTACCATGCACTACATATGCAACTGAAAATGAAACAACTTGAAAGACTAAATAATAAAGACAATAAATTCAAAGAAACAACATAATATAGGAAAAAATGAAATGATAGCTAAGAAATATGGTAAATGCAAAACAATAACTTAATCTAGAAAAATAAAGATGTTTAAGGAAATAACTTGAAATTATAACAAAGAAAAATGGTCAATGCAAAGCAAAAACTAACTAGGAAAATAAAGAATGACTTGAAGCATGCAATATATAAAATTTTGAAGTTGGAATAAGAGACATCAATTGATTTAATCTAAAAGCACTTGCAACAGAAAACTACAACAATGTAACATAAAACTACAGGATCATTACAAGAAACTAATAACACTGCAAGAAACTACAAGAAAGGCAAATTCATGGAAAACATGAAATAAACTACAATAAATGAAATGAAATACATGCATGGGTTCTCAGTCCTTCCCTTGTGTAGTACCAACCTGTGGAAGCTCCAAGAAACCCTCCTAAGCAAGTATATTAAAGGTGGAACAAAACTAACCTTTTTTTATATATAATCTACCATTAAAATAGCAAGATTCCTCTTGATACAAATTCCCATTGACCAACAAGGAAGGAATGAAAAATGATAAAGATATGAAATCAAATTGAATATTAACTCAAGATATCAAATTTCCTATTATTTATACAAGAATAGCTCAAACCTGCCCATGTAATCAACTCCTTGATTTGTGGAAGCTGTCCCAATTGACTCGAAATATGCATGCAAGTTGGTGGGATTGATTCCTCCTTGAGGAATTAGAATTGACCTCCTTTTTTACTTGGGGTGATGTTTAGTCCTTATTCCATGTGGTGGCATCTCATCATAATAATTAAAAACTATCTCATGCAATCAAATCCTTAACCCGTGGAGGTTGTCCCCCAATTAACTAGATATCAACATGCTAACTTTGTGGGATTGATTCCTTCTTGAGAAATTCCACCAAGACTCCATAATTTTGACCTTATATGACCATTGAGTCTCTCTTTAAGTGGTGTAAGCTCATGATAATAATTAGGGTACATAATCCCTTAAATTTCTCAATCATGTTTTAGTTTTTCTAATTAATTGGATGAAGGAGATTGAGCTGGTTGTTGTAACTTGTCAAGTATTCCAATTTTATTTAGATAACTTTCACCTATAACTCCATCATAAATCAAGAATGTTTTGACAAATATTAGTCCATTATCTTTAGAAAATACATAAAATGAATAAGTAAAAAAAGTAAAAAGAGTAAATATTTAGTTAACAAATATGCAGATGATTTAAGTAAGATTATCATAAGTTTATCATTAATAACACATACTTAATATATTTTAGCTTCTTAAGTATCACCAAGATGGGCCAAATGATATTTAATTATAGGATCCCATCATACCCGCAACTTTAAGGTTTTGCATGTCCTCATGCAATCAAACAAATTCCCTAAAAGTTGGTCTATTCATAGAGTATGAACATGATGTTTCTTGTAGTGGCCAAATCCATTTAATCTCATGCGAAGAGGGTTGATATATGCTCTTAATTTTTAAGGAAATATTGGGTACATGCTAACCTTGGTACGAAATGTTAACATGTTCTTTTCATCTCCTTTAAAAGTTTCTTTAACAACTTCTCTTAGTGTTGTAGCTTCACTTTCATACTATACTCAGTTTTTTTCCAATAATGATGATGAAGAATGTGGTGCTTGTAATACGTTTTCTTGAGTGTACATTGTAAATAATATTTTGGAAGTGGACAATAACATGATATTTGAAAATGTAATGCATAAGAAGGAAAACAATCATTGTATAACAAATGAATGAATGCTCTTTAATAATGGTGCTTTCATCTTTTTTACATTACCCTTCAACATGAAAATACCTTGAAAAGTGATGGGGTGATTATTTATATGCCTGTATCCTCTCTCTTTTTTTGGTGTGAAAATGGCATCCCCAAACTTGAGTTTCGATGTCCTTACTGAATTTGAAACTTTATGATATCACTATAAGCCTTCCATGAATGTTAAATGAATAAATTGACAATATTTGGTACGTTACCCAATTACTTAACCTTTGAATGTTTGCATGTAGGTTCCATCTTGAAGGATGGAATTGAAATTCTTGGTTTGATTTCATCTTTTGGTTTGCTTAGATTCAATTTTTAGCTTGCTTTCTTTCACTTAGTGGCTCACTTGCTTTCACTTTTTGCCTCACTTGGTTATCATATTTGGATCTCTTACCTGAAATTAAGGTTGACTTGAATGCTTTCTAAATTATGCATGAATTATTCTCAAAAACTTGATTCATCCCTTTGGAAGATCATAGAGTCATTTATTTTACTTGAAGGCTCTATTTCAGGAGGCAGAGAAATGATTTTTCTATGCATGTTTTTGATCAAATTATTTAACCCACTTAAAGTGATGGGCCAAAGAATTGCAACCATAAACACTAAATCCCATTTCTCATTATTTAAATTATTAATCCGAAAGTTGATACAAACATAAGAGGTACCATGCACTATATATGCCATTGCAAAGGAAATAATTTGAAATACTAAGAAAGAAAATAAATGAAGAACTTAATATAGAAAAACTTGAAATGTTAACTAAGAAGTATGGTAAATGTAAAGAAGTAAATTAATCTAGGAAAATAAAGACTTTTAAGGAGATAACTTGAAATTCTTAAAAAGAAAAACTATAAATGCGATGTAACAAGTCACTTGGAAAATAAAGAATGAATTGAAAGCATGCAAGAAATAAAATTACCAAATTGGAATAACAAGAATTAAATTCCGATTTAGTTTAAAAGTGATTGTAATAGAAATTACAATAATGTAAGAGGAAACTACATGATCGTTACATGAAATTATAGTAACTGCAAGAAAGATAAACAAATGGAAGAAAATCAGGAAAAAAACTAAAATAAATGAAATGAAATGGATGTAAGAGTTCTCAATCCTTCCCTTGAGTGGTAGCAACCTTAGAAAATTCCTATAACCCCACTTAATCAAGTATAGTAACACAAAACTAACTCTCCTTTATTTAAAAATCTGCCATTAAAACAGGGAAGCAAGCTTCCTCTTGATCAAAAAGTCAGAAATGGAGGAATGAAATTATAAGAGAAGAAGAATAACTGAATATTAATTCATTCTATCAGATTTACTATTATGTATACAAGAATAAGTCAAAACCTCCTATGCTATCAACTCCTTGATAAATTTTGTGGAAGTTCTTCCAATTAACTAGAAATATGCATGCATGTGGGTGGGATCTTTGCCTTCTTTACTTTGAATTGGGATGATTTTGAGTCCTTCTTCAATGTGGTGGCATATCATGATAATAATTAGAAACTATCCCATGTAATCAACTCCTTAATTTGTGGAAGTTGTCACCTAGTTAACTAGAAATTAGCTTGCTAACTTTGTGGGATTGATTCCTAGCCTCCATAAATTCAACCTTTCAGGATGATTAAGTCTCTCTTTAAGTGGTGTAAGCTCATGAGAATAATTAGGGTACCTACTCCCTTAAATTTCTCCATCATGCTTTAGTTTGTCTAGTTAATTGGTTGAAGGAGATTGAGCTCGTTGTTCTGACTTGATCTCTTCTGATTTAATTTAGATAACCTTAATCTATAACTCCATCATAAATAAAGAATGTTTTGACAAATATTAGTCCATAATATTTAACAAATACATAAACTAAATAAGCAAATAAAGTAAACATTACCAATCAAATGTCAATATATTCATTTAACAAATATGTAGATAATTTAAGTAAGATTATCATAAGTTCATCATTAATTGCACATGATTAATCCTTTTTATATCCTTACATATCATGAATATAGGAAAAATAATGTGTCATTTTAGGGGCCCATCAATACACATAAAAAATGAAAAAAATTAGTTCCTTTAGATGATTTGCAATGCTACTTTCCTACTAAAAAACACCAATGCTTATATCTAAAAATAGTGCACTGTATTTATATATATATATTTTTGCAACAAAGTGACACACTTTTACACAAGGTGCATCAATGTGTTATAAAAATAATGAAGCACTAAAAACGTCGAAACTGTAAATAAAAAACAAATTTGTAAACAAAAATATAAAACTTTCAGTTTAGTCACATCATGTTCAGTGCTACTTTTGGGAAAAAGAGCACCGATGCTTACTGCTTGCAATTGTTTGTAGTGCACTAAATTTCCCTGAAACAATTTTTAAAAGATTTTGTATCATGGCAGTGCACCTTTACTAAAAGTGTGCCCATGCATTATACGAAACATGGCGCATCGTAAATGCTGAAAGCATTTAAAAAAATACCGACACGATCGACAAGGTCTAGGATCCAATGCAATAAGTGGTCCCTTGCA
The DNA here is from genome assembly GCA_001517045.1 of Pseudotsuga menziesii. Lineage (NCBI taxonomy): Eukaryota > Viridiplantae > Streptophyta > Pinopsida > Pinales > Pinaceae > Pseudotsuga > Pseudotsuga menziesii. Next base: position 38,054 of record LPNX010082536.1, on the reverse strand, counting down.
TCACATGACGAAAAGTGAATCACAAACGTATTAAATCTAATGTCCCTAAAAATAGAATCACTATTTTGTTAAGTGATAGAGGGAGTTGAACCCTAAGGTGAAATTTTGTAGCCACAAAAAAGGAAGCAAGAAGAAGCAAATATAGTTTTGGGTTGAAGGTGTGTATAGGAATATTTTTTTGAATTTCTTTTAATTCTAAATATGAATACAAATAGTAATAACTTTTTTTTGACATCATTTTGAGTGCACCATACCTTAGTTTGGTTGCTCCTCAATCCTACTCGACAAGACTCTATTTCAAAACTCTCATTTGAATATTTCGACGAAATAATGAAATAGTGATTAGGTTTTACTTATAAAAATGATTTATGAAATTAATTTTTCGAAAAAACAAATTCTCGCTCTTTTTCCGATCTTAAAAATCTCTTTGTTTTTTAATATTTTTGGCACTACAATGCATTTTATGTTATGACACCAGTGAATCTTAACAATATATGCATCAATAACACATATTTTTTTTTTTTTAAATAGTGGATTCATGGCGCCTTTATATGGTTCTATAACACTAGTGCGTTATACTTTTTAGAGCGCATTATGTGGGCAAAATACATGTGAAACAATTTCATAATTCATTTCTACCGAATGGTCTGTAAGAGATAAAACATTTTTCGGTGCAATGTATTATCATAAGCACACCAAATTCAATAATATTTAAAAGCGAATATAGAAATATTAGTTATAAAATATAGTGGAGGTTTTCGTTAGTGGATATTTTATCATAGATTTTTTATATCGATGCGCTTGTTAATTTCATGCACTGATTCTTCTTTTCATTTATTAATACATCGATGTGGATTGTGTTTCAAAGCACACTGACATGCTAAACAATTATTTGAATTAATTTTTGAACATAAAGTGGTATATTTCAATCAAACTATATTTTAGGATACAACCGCATAAATTGCAATACTTTATATAGTATACATATGTTTCTTAAACTTACATATTGACTATTGATTTTTCTCAAATGCAAGGAGTAAATGCTAGAATATCAAATGGCCAATTATTCAGATTCCTTATTGTTTCATTTTTCTCAAAGTCCATCGCACTAGTCTCCTTATCCATATATAGTAAGTTCATATTTTATTTATATATCGATTATATGATATAATTTTTTTTTATATTTATCCATGTGAATCTGAATAACAATGTATCCAAATTGTGGTAGGATCCTGATTCCGAATCGATCTTGGATGCAGAAAATATTCCACTAGTTCCAAAACATTGAAATATTTATCAAGAGAAACATACTGCAAGCAATTGGTATATGAAAATGGACACTCGCTTTACCTTGCCAATTGTGACAAGGCATCTTCTAGCTATTATTATGGTTCATCAATGCTAATTCATCATGAACTAGATTTTTTTAATGACACCATGGTAGTATGCACTTGTTTAAAATGCCAAGGGTTGAAGTAGAACCTTCAACATGTCACCTTCTCCCATTATATTAATGATCGAATACTCAATGTCGATGGTGTATACCTCTTAATGTACTAAGAAATTCATTAAGTGATATAGAAAAGACACATAGGAACACTTTCTTATGCTCATTTTTTGAAAAGTTGGAAGCCAAAACAACTAGGCCTTAACCTAAATTGACCAACCCCTCAGCTTCTCCAGTAAACTGAAAGTTCATGATCCAGAGTATGATATCAATTCCACCTAAAACACATGTACTAGGATATAGGAAAAATTGTATGAGTAGAGACTAGAAAACATTTCCAAGTACACAATTGGAGGGTAGTGATGACTTCTCTCTTATCGTGCATTTGAAAAGTAAATACCAATCTTTTCACAACTGCGCTCTATCTGGAACTTGGTTGTATTCTATAACTATTCTTGATGTTACAACCGAATTATTCATTTGTGGTAATAGTTTTATCATTCCAAGTTAAATATAGATTATGTGATTCTTGGGTTGCTTATCATGTCTCATGTACTCGTTCCTCCCAAATAGTCAGTACCACTTATGTCGTTTTGTGTTCCTATCAATTTTGAATACAATTACTTGATTAATGTTAAATATAAACATAACGTTTCCATGTATAGCATGTGCATGGATTATTATGCTTCTGGAAAATTTAATAGGAAGAACCTTCCATACATTGATGGTTGTCCATGCACTCATGGGAACATTACAGGGTGAGTAAATAGTTATAGGTGCTCTTTATTTTTTGTAAAATGTTTATTTGAGGAACACTTCAATGACCATGAGTTCTTTATGAAAAATAAAGATTCTATATTTTCTTTTGTGGACACAATACCTAGTTTGTCTCATGGTGACAAGTTGTTAATAAACTATAACTTTTGTAGCCCACCAATTGCTCGTCAGAGACACCTTGCATTGGGACTACCTTTAGACATCCCCTTGGGGCATAAGATATAAACAATTAATTAATTGTAATTTTTTAATTTTCAATGGGATTGATGTAAATTTATCCCTCAATTTGAACTTTTATATTATAAATTTCTAGCAATTGAAGTACATTTATTGTTGGAAAAAATTTCCATGGTTCTATAATAATTGTTTTGTATAATGTTTGACAAAACCAATTGCATTGTGTTTACTAATATTATAAATCGAGGATTTTAATGATTGACCTACCTACCATATTTTGTTGCACATCACTATAATGTCAAATCGAGAGAAGGATGCAAAAAGAACAAAACTAAGAGACTAAGAATACCAAGAATCATTGAATCAACCACCTATTTAATTCCCACTACATCCTGATTCACTAATTAGGATTGTCTACACTAACACCAAATATTCACAAGTTAGAAATGGAATATGGGTTGGTATGAATGATTTGTTACAGGATACAATTGCAATTGATCCAATGTTGTTAGATGCATTCCATGATGATGAGCTAGGGTATGATGATCATATTGATCATACCTTCTTTGAAAGGATGAAGCCTGTTCCCACCACCCATCTCTTTGGACTTGTCCAATAAAATTCTACCTATATGGGGACAACAATGTTATTATAGAACATTAGAGAAAAGTATGGCATGCCAAAGACATGTTTCTCATAACTTTTGTGGTAAGTGACCTCAAGACGCTTATATTTTGAGGAATATTTCCACACAATCAAAATTGAAAAAGGTCAATTTTATGAATGTTAAATGACATTGTACATTTATATTTCCTAGTAAGTGCAGGGTATTGAAAGATAAGGTGATTCGAAATGATAATCCCTCACCTAGTAGCCATGAAGAGGTAAAACAAATGATGAAAATGTTGGGTGTGGAGTGCATATCATATCCAAATTATTGTATTCTATATAGAGGAGAATTCGTGAACCAAGATATGTGTCCATTATGTGGGCATGGTAGGTACCATATATCAAATAGAAAGAGTAAATCACATGACCCTTCTCATAATATATTGAGGAACATGCCTATAATCCCAAGGATTCAAAGGCTCTTTTGTTACAAAGAATTAGCTATGCTGCAAGGATGGCATGCCTCACACAAAAGTCAGTTAGGAGTTATGTGAATCTCAATAGATTCAATAGCCATTAAGCATATATAGGATACATGTCTTGATAAATTCAAGGATGAAGTACGAAGCCTTCGACTAAGCATAGCTATGGATGGTGTCAACCCATATTCGCTCCAAAACACCAACTATTTTGTTTGGCATATAGTGGTGATCAATAACAATATCCTCCCATGGTTGTCCGTGAAGAATGAACATCTTATGTTGGCTCTTATTGTTCATGGTAGAAGACAAGTGAATAATATGAATGTTTACCTACAACTATTGACAGATGAGAATTATGGGAAGGGATACATGTATATGATGTATCAAGACCCATCACAAAATGGAGGAGTTTTAAATTGCACAATAAATGTGCATACACCACACATGATTGTCCAAGATTAGGAATTTTCTCTGGTAAACATGTTTATTGATTTGTTTATATTCCTAACAATATTTTTTTGCATATTTAGTTCATTCCAACTGCTTTGATATTCAATGTTGACTTTATTTGTATACAATAACTTCATAGGTATTGTAACAAAAGGGTACCATGGATGTAAATGTAGTGGACCTTGTTTGAATTCTAGGTGGTCTAGGGAACTACACAAGTTGGTGTAGGACTTATCCAAGGTATTATTGGAATACGAACACCCTTACATAAGATAAACATATACTTTCAATGGTAAACTAGAGAGAACCCAAAGGATTGCAATAATGACACCTATATACTGGCTTAGGGAAAATGAGAGAGAGAAGGAGAACGATATTACACAAATGTTTGTTTAAGATGCAGAGCCTATGTATGATGCTCCATTTTTTTTACACCTAGGTTGAGAAATTTCCCATTGGGATGAAAATGAAATCTGTCTTTTATGATCTGCCATATTGGGAGTATCCTCAAATTTCCCACTTACTAGATACCATGCATATATTTAAACATGTTTTATCTTCTTTACAGAGGTGCATATCATAAAAAAAGTGACAAATTGGCTATTGGGAAAGATATTATTTCTTCAAACACTAAAAATAAACAACATCCAAGATAAATTAATTAGAGGAGAGGCTGGTCCCTCTTGGTCTTTAAAAAAGGTGAAGTCCCATGGATTTTGAAGAAATATGATATTTGTTTGGAAAATGAAGTTATCTTAGGTTTGAAAGTTCCTTCATTGTATGTTGTTGATTCATTATAGGAAAGCAATTGTCGAGGTTGAAATCACATGGCCAACTAAACCTTCCGAGAGTACGTATGTCAAAAACATGAATTTATTTTTTGTTTTTATTGTTATTCCATGGGTTAAAACACAATGAAATTTATTTGTGTTTACTTTGTAGTGTCATTATCCTCTGCTCCTATGTGGTTGTGTGAAACATGAATTCCATTTATACCTACAACATGCCTTAACTAAATGATCTCCATTTGTATGTTGGATCACACCAAAGGATATTCTTATGTCTATAATTATGTGGTGGCGTCAAGAGATAGTTGAGATAGTTTGTATGTTTGAGAAGAAATTTCCAATGCGTTTCATGGACTTGCAGGTTCATCTTCTAATTCGCCTAGTTGACGAGGTTGGATTAGTTGGGGTGGTCTCTTGTCATTGTATGTTCTTCCTAGAGAGGTACATGAAAAAATTGAAAGGGTTTGTTTGGAAAAGGGGAAAACTAGAGGGGTCTATGGAAGAGGGATACATAGTATGTGAGTTGGTATATTATTCTAGTGATCACATCAAGCAAAATCAACGAAACACTAGTTGCAATTTGGGAGGAAGAAAGGGATGAAGAGAAAAGGGAAGGGGAGTTACTTCAAGTGAATGGAAAAAGGTGCACAATAAAGAGTAAGTGACTTATAATTTGTAAACGTTCTACAGAGTAACTATTCACATTGAAGTTCATAATGTATATTTTAATATCATACATACTTTTTGTTGGTTTAATTTCATGAATATATCAACAAATTAAAATATTAATGCCATCAATAAATTCATTCTTTACAATGCAAAGGAAATAGAGTCTTGGGTTTCATTGTATGAATAGAAGAGGAGGAAATATGACAGTGACAGGAAAGAATTTAGATAGCTGAATGGTAGAGTCATGCGTTATCATGATAATTTAAAAGACAATATGCCAATAATATGTCCCAATAATTGGGTTGCTGACCAAGTCAAAGAGAAATACAGTGCATTCGGTTGCTACCTGTGTACTAAAGATGATGCACTAAACATAGGGATCGAGAGCAACAACTTGGTAATAATATCTTTGTGTACATTTTGAACTTCATAATTCACCTTTAGATTGTAACATATCTATTTCATATTTTAATTGTCGCGTTACAATAGTATAAAATGAGAGGTAGATGAAAAAAAATTGACAACAATCTGTATATAAATGACCACTTTTGATTTCTTGACCACTGGTGAAATTAGCAATCATTGATCATGCAACCAAAAAAGTGGTCATGTTTAACTTGGTCATTTATAGCTTTTCTTGTGGTCATATATTTGGTCATTAATGTGGTCATTAATTTGGTCATTTATTTGTTCCTTAATTGTTAAAAGTAATGACCAAATATACACCCAAATTAACGATCCAATATACGACCACAATATAAGCTATACGATTAAGCTAAATATGACCACATTTTTGGACACGGGTTAAATGACTGCTAATTTTCCAACAATGATCGCTATTTGTTCATTTATATGGAAATTTTAGTCATTTTTTGGTCACTTATCTCTTGTTTTTGTATTGTCCATTGATTTATTTTTTATCACTTGTAATTATTTTATTTGTGGTCATTATTAATCAATATAAAAAGCCAATTTATTCATTCATATGTGTTAATTATTTATTAGTAATTTCAATGGTTTCCATTACATTAATCAACATAGATTTTTAGTAATATTGATATTATGTCTAAGTAAAAAACATCATATAATAATAATGCTCATCTAATACACATTTGAATCATGCAAAGTCACAATACTAGTTAATTAAAATACTAAATAATATCAAATACCAACATATGATTTTCAATCACGTAAATTATATTATATGGAATGTAAGTATTACAATAAACATGAGTTTCCAACTGAATATCCACTAATGGACTAATAGTAAGTAATGGTCCATAAAAAAATTTGTCTCTAAGATATTGATGACTTTTCATAATATTACAATGGAAATTGAGTGAACCTTCCCCTACCTTCTCTCGATGATAATGCACCCACATCATCTTGGCACATTCCCTGAAAGAACAAATAACCATAAAAAAAATGAATGATGAACTTTGAAGAATCAAATCAATTGACAAGAACATAAAGAACAAGTTACAAATTACTGCAATGAGTTACACTACTTAAAAAAATGGGCAAATAATATAAATCAATCACTTAGAAAATGTTTTAATAAGTTACCATCCTTTAGGTAGTTTTATTTTCCTCAATATGTATCCAAATTCACTCATGAGATCCTAAAATATATAAGTAGAATCCACTGAAAAAATTCCACTTTCCACATATTAAGTTGCCTAAGGATGGATGACCTAGGCCTAAATGCAGTTCTCATTGTTAATAGAAGATTGAATCTTGTTATTGTGGCTAAACTCATCTTAATATTTGGTAATGGTATCCGATGACAGTTTAATCCTTCTTCCAACAACCTTATTATAATTTAGCTTGACTAGTCTGCACTTTTTGGGATTGATTTCCAACAATGTTTAAATCAACATTTAAGTTATATTTTGACTGTCAAATACAAATATTTTTTATTGGAAAAATAAAAGTTGATCTTGACTATAAGAGGGCTTCGTTCCTACGATATTACTACCCAAAACATAATTAATTGTATCAAACATGATAGATATATGTATTTATGTAGGTGATTACCTAATACATTGTAGCTACTACTTACTTGATGGCTTATTCTATTTTAACATCCCTTTTACATCTATCAGATCATAACAAATTTCCTTCCAACCACTTGAGACATCAAGAATTTGGTACAATTGTTTAATAATAATCTTACATTGAAAAAGATGAATTGAGAGAGGAGGCATAAACACTTAAAAGGAATCCAATCGTTGCCATAGTTAAACTACACTGTCTATGTTTCTTTCATCATTGAAATAAAATCATATTTATAAATTGCAATGTTTTACCTCACAATGGTACTAAAAATTTCCAAATTAGACTTCTGAACTTCATACATTAATAGAAAAAACATACAAGGAAAAGACTAGAAAAAATATCTCCATTTATTTAGTCATTCGAAGGTCCACATATTTGATCAATAGAAAATCTTAGGATTTTTAGAGAACAATAACATTTTATCCAATCAAATAATAAAATGAGGATATATTTTGGTAGGATAAAAAATAATTGACAAAAATCCAGCTTAACCTTATACCATCTAACCTGGAAACAAGAGATATAGTGTCAAAGAGGTGAAATAGATGCCAATCGAATTATCCAATAAGAGAGGCCGCCAATGCGGACATCGAGACATAGCCCAATACTTTTTGTCAGTGCTATCAAAAAACAAGTTTGAATAGAAATTAGATAAATGTTGTGCTGGGTATTAACAAAATAAAAGGATAAGGATAAA